>RQTK01001730.1:2998-45498 GCA_003991915.1 Elysia chlorotica
TCTCTCTCTCTCTCTCTCTCTCTCTCTCTCTCTCTCTCTCACTCTTTTTTTTTCTTCTCGTGTGGTCTCATAAACATGGTACAATGTACTTGAAAATTCACGGAAGAAAAGAAATCATGGATGTTTATCTTTTCATAGAATTCTATAACTTCAAAACAACTAATACTTAACGTGCAGGTTCGGCACCAGTACTTAGTATCCATTTGGTAGCTCGGAGCGTGTGTCTTTTCACGCTGAGACACCCGGGCAGTCGGGGTTTAACAAATGAACATAAAAAAAAACATCAGCAGAAACCACAAAAAACAAGCAAGAACAAAAAATGCACGTAACCCGTCTCTATAACTCCATTGGTCTGTGGGCTTGGCATGTCTTATATGTTTCTCCCCTATCTGTTTGTGTGCGTTTTTTGTGTATGCTTGTAGCACTATGTGGTGTTTGCTATCTTCTGGTGCTGAAACATTTTACCCTCCCCCACCAAAAAAAAAAAAGAAAGAAAAGAAAAAGAGAGAAACAATCTAAACGCCCCCCCCCCCTCATTAAAACAACATCCAACAACTCAAAAAATTAACAAAAAACAGCAGCGATTAAAATAACCCACAACGAAAATAATCCCCGAACAACTGAACAAATAACAAAATAAGCCCCCCAGCCAATCGTGTCTATCATCACATCACTCTATGATTCCACTACTCTATGGGTTGGGTATAAATATCAAACTGCGTGTCTCACTTGTGTAAATTGTTTCTAGTTGTAGTGATGAGTATTAATGTAAGAGATGTATCTTCTTTTTCTTCTTCTTCTTCTTCTTCTTCTTCTTCTTCTTCTTCTTCTTCTTCTTCTTCTTCTTCTTCTTCTTCTTCTTCTTCTTCTTTTCTTCTTGTAGTAATGAGTCTGCAGCTGAGAGGTTATATGGTCCCAGTTATGTGCGCTTAGGTCTGCAGATATGCTTCTCAAAGAGCACCAGTCTAGTTCTTCATAGCTGTTTAGGCTGATCCGATCTTTAAGTACTTGATAAAATAAGCACCACAACCATGGTATTCCAGGCACTAATTTGGAATCGCATTTCCAGTGGGTTATGCTTGAAAACCTTTTTATTAGTCCATGCATATTGGCCAGTGAAAATACTCCATCACAGTGTCTATGGAGAGTTTTTGTTTTGTTTTATAAAGTGCAATCAACAATCATTCCAAGCGCACCATTTGTGAAACAGTGACGGTTGTGGAGTTTCCCGTAGCGCAGTCCGCAGTGTGATCTTAAGGCTCTAGTGAACGCAAGGCAGATCACTCTGTTATTGTTTTTATATGGTGTGTAAGGAATTTGTAAACATTAATTTTTTACATTATTGAAGATCTAGATTTGTCTCAGAAACCGCTAAGCGTGGTAGTCTATAACAAAATTGTCATCTGTGAAAGGCTTTTAAATTATTATAAATAGTATGCTGTCTAAATGTAGGAGACATGTAGAGAATGTTCGGCTTTTGTTTCGGCTCTCGACCCTACCCTCACAACAGTTTTAGTTGTAGACCGCCATGACGAATGCCCCAGTTGCTCATTCTGATGTCAGTGCCACTGAAAGCCGCATACTCGCCAGAAAAGCCCCATCAGCGTTTTCCGTGGAAACCTTGTTTTACAGCGGCAAGGGCTGCTGTGTTCTTCATGACTTCCAAGATTGCGACCTAAAGTGCTGTGAGAAATGCCGAGGAGACGAGGAGAGCAGTGTCGGGCGGCGCGGCTCCCACACGGGGTCCGTGGCCATGCAGGCGAGCTTCCGGGGGCTGGACGGGGGCTACGGCTGGGTCATCACGCTCGGCTCGTTCATTTCCTTCATGGTGGAGGGCGCGTTCGAGCGCGGCGAGGGCATCATGTACCCGTACTTCCTGCAGCGGTTCCAGGCGTCCAACCAGCTGACCACGCTGCCGTGCGCCATGGCCTCCACGCTGCGCTTCCTCTTCTCGCCGCTGGCCAGCATGGTGTGCAACCGCTACAGCATCCGCGCCTCCGTCATGTTCGGCGGCATCGTGTTCACGCTCGGCGTGTTCCTCTCGCAGTTCGCCGACAGCATCCTGGTGCTACTCTTCACCTACGGCGTGCTCACCGGCTACGGCCGCGCCTTCTTCTCTGGCCCGTCGCTCGTCGTGATCGGTCTGTACTTCCGGCGGCGGCAGGGCCTCGCCTCCGGGCTTGCCTTGTCCGGCGTTGGCTTCGGCTCGTTCCTGCTGGTGCCGCTCATCGACTATCTGCTGAAGACGTACGGCTTCCAGGGCGCTTTCCTCGTGCTGTCCGGCGTGGCCGCCAACATGCTGGTGGTGGCCATGCTCTACCGTCCACTCAGCACCAACAACCGATACTTGGCCGTGGGCGCCAAGCGCAAAGTGCGCCAGATTGTAGAAACGCAGAGCAAACACACGGTGCCGGAGGAACCGAGGGGCTCCACCCTTATTGACGAAGACATGTTGACAGCCTTCCTGGAGCAGATGAGGAGGTCCAACGCTCTCTCAACCAAAGCCACTGACGAAGCTATGGCCCTGCCGTTCCGCCTCACGAAAACCGGCCGCCTGGAGACCAAGCGTTCTAACCGCCAGAGCTTCACCTCGGATCTGCCGTGCTGCTTGCGGCGGCCGCACCGGGCCCTGTGCCACAACTGCTGCTGCGAGATCTGCTTCCCTGTGGAGGACTTTTACAGGGAGGGGGGCGCGGCGCAGCGCGCTGGCTCCGGCTCTAACACCAGCCTGGTGCGGGACAAGGCGTTCATGTTCTATTGCATCACCACGTTTTTCTTCACGGGCAATTTCAAGGTTGTCCTGGTCTTCTTACCCACCCTGGTGCAGAGCAAGGGATTCACCCTGCAGGACGCGGCGCTCATGCTCTCCCTCACGGGACTCATCGACGTGGCCGCGCGGATCGGCTTCGGCTTCCTGCTGGACGTGGAACTGGTCGGGCGATACCGCATGGTCATGTTTAACTGTGTCCTGCTGTGCATGTCCGTTACCGCCGCCGTGATGCCTCTGATGGAGACCTTCCCGCGGCTGTTTGCCGCCTTGGTGCTGTACGCTCTGTGCGCCAGCCTCTACCTGACCAGCCGGACCGTGGTGCTCATGGACTTGATCGGCGAGCAGCAGCTCTCCAACGCGTTCGGCATCCTCATGTTCTGCCAGGGCTTCGGTACGCTGCTGAGCCCCCCGCTGGCCGGCCTGCTGCTCGACCTCTACGGCAACATCCGCTACGGCTACTTCCTCGCCTCGGGCTTCGGCGCCGCCTCAACTGTCTGCATGTACGCCAGCATCTACTGGCACGGCCGCGCCGCTCTGGCAGATAGGGACACACACACAGTCTCATAATTACTGGGGGGGGGGGGGGGTCTGATTTCCTTTCAGGGATCGTGGGGGACCTTAGGAAATATCTTAATTTTCACACTGCTGGTATGCTAAAAAGCCATTGACACGTATCTCGGTCCAGTGACAGTTCTTATCGCCCAACACGCGACGCACTACGACTGACATGCTGGCACCGTAGATGAGCATACTGCCGGTTATGAAGTTTCCATCTCTTCTGCTGTAAGATTTTGTTGTGAAAATGTAGACGCAGTCACTGTCGCCTGACGGAGTAGTTCGTGTGCGTTGTGACGAAGACCGCAGCCGCTCCGTCTATTCTGAAAGTAGAACTCTGCTCTCTCCCTCGTATTGTCTCATAACAGGCTAAGACCTTTCCATAGTGACGCTTCCTCCATCAATGCTCGAAGACATCCCTCAACACAGAAAGACTTGCTCTATACACATATGTCTGGTTTCCACACCGGTCTCTACGGAACATTAAACATATCGAATAACATTTAAGTATCTTTTTTGTTGTTTTTGTTTTTGTTTTGTTTTGTTTTGTTTTGGTTGTAATTGCTTTTCATATGTTGCCACTTGTCAGTCTCGTTATGTTGGGTAGTTAAACTGTTTGATATAGGCGTTCCCGCCAAACCTAGCAAGGGAACTTGAGCGGTGCAGATCGTTGCGTGTGCAAACCTTCGTCCGGAAATCTACACATAGTCACATTACCAGTGGTGTCCAGACTGACATTTTTCTCCAGTTTTTCCAGTGACTATGTCAGTGTGTTTGCGGGGGTGCCCCATGTGTGACTGCAACAGTGTAAGCTTCAAAGAAAACAGACTAGTTCTAGAGCCACTTGACCAAAGCCTCGAGGCTTCTTGTCCTAAAACTACCACTGGTAGAATGCGGTTCTCTCTCTTTAATGGTGTTATACACCTGTTCTATTTTAGCGCCACCTCCATCCTTTTACGTTCTTTCTCTCTTTTACTATCTCTCTCTCTCTCCTCTCTCTCTCTCTCTCTCTCTCTCTCTCTCTCTCTCTCTCTCTCTCTCTCTGGGGATGAGCTGACGCAAATGGAAGAGCGATGGTCAATAGGAAAGTCACAGATTCGTACCCTACATTCGAAAAAAAAATTTTTTATGTGGAAATGAGTAATACATCAAACTGAGCGCAGCCTCAATAGAGTGGCTGTAGACAGGGGGTCGTAGGTACAACGTCGTGGTAGCTACAGTACATCGTGAGCCTTCTTATTTCCATATATCTTAGTATAACGTCCGGCTTTCTTTTTCTTTATTTTTTTGTCTGTTAAAGTATTTAGAATTTGTTTTCTTTTGTTTTGTTTTGCGTACAATATATTTCTTTCCCGGAGATGGTGTGAGGGAGTATCAGGACTACGAGAGTAAGATGATTGTGGTAGAGACATCCACCTCCACACCGACAGGGTCCCAAGCGTAGTTTCATTGGACATACACGGATCTACCTGTATAACTTTGGCCGATTGGTCGGCCTTGACATGGGTAAGCGATTTTGGACGATCAGACATGCTAGTATAGTATAGAGTAATGGTGCTAAAGGGATTGATGACTGGGGGAGCAGGAGGTCCATCGTAATTTGTATTCAGTTCTGAGTCATGGCCCGAACAGTTCCTGCGGTGTAGGAGTACATCATGCATGTACGTATATACGGAGCAACCACTAACTAATGATGAGTTTAACTTCTCATGGTCCCTCTAAGGAGAACAGGGTGTGTTGAGTTCAGGTGGTTGTTCAAAGCCCAATATCCCGAGAAGTAGAACGGGAAGCCCCGAAGTGCTGTGGCCAGCAGAACAAGTCTCCGGGCAGTCCGGCAGATGTTGATCTTGTTCTCGCCCGCTGCAGGCTAATCAGGCTGAAATAACGCACAGGGCCGGCCGTGTGGTCAGGGTCCAGCGACAGGGGTGGGTGGAACGTAGCCTGACTTTAGCTGGTACATGTACTAAGTTTTGGGGAAAGTGGATTTGATTTACCGAAATACTGGCTGCAAGCTGGGGCTTCCCTGTTTGGGAAGGACGGGGTGGCTAGACGCTGGAGCGCGTGGCTTCTTATGCGAGAACCCTCGGGTTCGATCCGTGCCAGGACCAGCTTGTTTCCTGCCAGTTCTTGGATCAGTGGTCCTAGTATCGCCGCTCTGTCTCTAAGTGGCAGCTTCACGTGCTTGTAAAAAAGTTTGACGTTAGTTGCTACAGGTGGACTTTGAGAAACCAAAAAAACAAACCAAACTGTCCTCGATGAAAAGGTTTACAGTATGTCTTGCTAAATGAGAATGCGGCCCCGCGGTGGTTGGTCCATGACTAGTCTACATGTATATTGTGCAGTACCCATTACTGGAACATTGTACTTTGCGCAGTGTGTGGAAGCCAGCCTGTAGTGCCAGTGTTGTGAGACCAGTCTGGTTAAGACAGAGCGTAATCTGATCGATGAGGCGGAAAACCCGCGCTTCGCTTCATTGGATCCTCCTCACAGTCTCAAACTCCTTAACTAATTGGCGGCGATCGGGGCACACACACATACACACACACATACACACAGCGCTAACTAAATTGGCCGGCCGGACCAGGGTCGCCTCGCGATCTAGACTTAAGAAACGCTTATAAGCATGTCAACAAAAGGTTTTCTAGCTCAAAACATGAGACAAGAATTCTAACTACCTGTCACACGATGGCCAGGGTATATTACAGATCAAATAATTAATGGTGCATACCCCCTCTCCCCCCCCCTCCCCACCACACACACACAAAATACCATGCAGCTACTAAAAAATGTCTTTATCCGAAATATATTCAAATTGATTGACATCTTAGGTGCATGTCTTCGTTGGAGTTTTTTTTTTAATCGCCCTTCAGATTTCACAATTTTGAAGACTCGTCGTGATTTCGTGAGTCAGATAAAGATTAGTGAGTGTATGAGGAGCCTTGGGGGCATAATTGTTCTTTGACATCACTGCGATAGGGCATTAGTTTGTAAAATAATAATACACATATCATCGGTGCACATGCATTTCTTGTTACGAGAAGACTAGAAGTATTGTTTGTCCGATGGTACCGCGAGCTCCATTGGCCGCCGCTGATCTTGTTGGCGGGACGGTCACGCACACATGAAGGCATGCCATGCTAGCCACAGTGCGGCGCTAACGCTGGAGTCTCCTCTCTCCGTCACGGCAACACACACAGAGCTGTCTCGCTGCTGCCAGGTCTAGCACCGGTAGCCTCTGCAAGGAACAGCCGTCTAGTACGGTCTACCCTGGCGGTTCTCCGTCCACGTCTTCTCTCTGACCCAGAGGGTCCGCGCCGAGCTTTTGTGTATAGAGTGATTTCGAAGATATCATAATTATGTAGATAATGCTCGGGGTCTAGACCTACACATTTCGGATACTTTTGAAGACCAGTCGCTGCCTAAAGTGGCGTCGCCATTAGATATTATTACGTGCTACATGTCGGCCTTGGCGCTGAGGATCCCTGTCGAGTTGTGTTGTTACAGTGGATAGGCTGCATTCGAAGATCTGTGGATACCATCATGTGATAGATTTCGAGGACTTTCAAACAACAGTCTCTGTCCAAACTGTTTCGCTTGTGGATGTCACTGTGTTATCTCTGTTGGAGATTTCCAAACATCCAACCGCTGCCCAAGTTGTTTCGCCTGTGGATATCATTCTTTGATTCTTTTCGCGGACTTAACACCAATCGCTGCCCAAACTGTTTGTCGCGCGCCTGGGCTAGCATCACCGATGTCACACCATGCTGTGTACAGTCTCCAGGTCTAGTCAGTTTCTCGGCGTGAGGGCGCGCGTCCACGGTTGTCAAGTTTAGTAAAATTCTAATCAATACTTCGGGGCCACACGTCTCCTTGCGCACGACAGGAGTAGATCTACATCTACATCTAACGAGCTACAAGTCTCGTGTGGCGGCATATGGGTTACCGGTAAGTTTTCTCAAAATATTCATATTAAACTATGGTTTGTATAGTAGAGGAAAATATTGATTGCTATTACTGTTTTGTCATCACATCCGTCCTCCAACTAAAGTGGACAATGAGACCTAAATATAATATGCTAAGATTGGGATCATTTTGTGTAGCATATGTATTAGGCGAGTTTTCCCTAAAGATTCCCATAAGAATCCCTTACGGAGCCCCCTGCTAATAATGAGTCAAACCACGAACACGCCGCTCGCAAGTCTAGCATACTAACTGGTCACCTATCTGGCACTCCCTCCCCCACACACAAGCTCACATCAGGTGCTGGTTAAGTTGTTGGTTGAGGATTTTTTTTAACCCTTTCCAATGGTTGATTTTATACCAATTTTAGCAGGGTTTTTTAATGGCCACAATACACGAAAGGATTTTCAACGTGCTTACCCTTATTATCTCAGTTGTCATATGACCTATGTAATTTTATACATTTAGTACCTCTCTTTAATGCTGCAGAAACAAGGTTGGCTCTTTTACAGGTGGAAGCAAATGCATTTCCATTATTTTGTATATTGTTTCTTATATCGTTGTTGGCCTCGAAACACAATGCATAGGCGAATGACTAAACGTGCTTTATTTTAACCCTGACGTTATCCACCTCATGCCCTCATGCCCGAGAGCATATTTCAGGGAGAGTGCGGTGGGGCAGGTTGGGTTAGGGGTGGACTGCGTGTTTGCCAAAATCGTAGATCAAGTTTTATTACAGCAGTGTGATAAATTATCCCAGGGTGGACACGACAAGTGACGAGTGCGGTGTAGGAACCATGGGCAGGCATGCGGGCTTCTCTGGTGGTCGCACTGGTCACTTTATAAGGTTATTGCAAGCCACTGACAAACCATGCTTTTATCTGCGCTTTGTATTGGAATTCAGTTGCCAAATGATTTTCCGTTGTTGGAAATTTAGCTCTATAGGCAACTCTTGTACCGTTGAACACCACCATGACTTGCTCCTGACATCTAAAAAACTTCATTCTTTTTTGTCCCTTCCTCTTCTCTCTCTCTCTCTCTCTCTCTCTCTCTCTCTCTCTCTCTCTCTCTCTCTCTTTCCCGCCTCCTCCTCCCTCCATCTCTCTCTATATCTCCCTCCTCATCTACCCCACCCGCTTTTGTCTCCCTGTGCAAACTTCCAAAACTTCAACCTGCCCTGCCCACTGGCTCGCTTTTCCTACCCAAATGTCGAAGTACAATGACGCACTCTGCCGGTGGTCGTGTGGTCCACTCAGTGGTCAGAAATATGACTGCACAGGCATTGCGGGTCAGACGGCGATGACGGATGACGTAACGAAGCCTTTTAGAAGGCTATAATGACCTCACAGTCATGCACCATCGCTTAATGATGCCTTGATGACGCCAGTTCATATTCCTTTACCTACCATCTTGGTAATGTGTAATGTATGAAGTGTCTTAAATCATCATAGGCATAAAATAGATCTAGTCCTTATTGTGCTGACGTGTCGTGCCGTAAAACAAACTCTTTCTTTCGTTGGTTATACCAAGGTCTGCAGTCCTACATGTAGGTCCTCTGTGGCTGTCCGAGCAGCTGCATGCAGTGGACGCTGTCCGCTGTCCGGATTACTCTGGCCGGACCTCCCTGGGCCGTGGTCGTGTCGGCCCTCTCAGCTAGCGGTCAGTGCGCCGGTCAGTCCAACAGATCGATATCAGTGGCCGCTGTGGGTCAGCTGGCCTTGTGCTGACTGCGAGCCTGGTGGTCCATCTGGGGTCGGGATGGACTAGAACTCTATATAATTATCTACTTAGTGATGACAATTTTATTTAAATTTGAGGAACTTCAGTATATTATATGTCCGTATGACAGGTTGGAATTCATTGAAGGTCTGCAAAGGAGTTATATCTATTGTGACTCAATAAGCTACTCTGTTAAAAGCAACAACAACAACAACAACAACAACAACAACAACAACAACAACAAAGAAACGTTCAGTAAAATTATAATGGCCCAGTTGGTATGACTGTTTCCTAGTTGATCATCTCCTAATTCTTAAAGATAATCATATAGTATACGGTGCATCCATCTATTTCAGGTACATGTGCATGTAGTTAGAACCAGTAACATGCGAGGATTTTCTCATTATAACAGTTTCAGTAAACGTCACCGAGATAAACATTCGAATTTAGAACCAAAGTATGCTATATCATCCAAAAATAGACAAGAGTTGGAACAGTTCACATTATTGGGCCCGTAGCCTCTTGGGCTGAACCAAAAATACCCCCCTAGTAGCACTCTGTCCTAACTATGCTCATAATTTTAAAGAAATAGATCACTGTTTCCCCTTTTATGCAAAACAATGTATTCACTTGCGTCAATTCGGTGACTTGGCCTGCACTTAATGTCTTGGTAACCAGGTAGGCGAATTCCTTAGAGGGGACGTTCACAAAACCAACAAACCATAAAGTTACAATCAGCCATGGATCAGTTAGAGCCGCTATGTGCGAAGATCAGTTTGCATTCATCTGTTTCATTGTTACAGTATCGGTTATTAAGTTACAAGCAGCTTATTAGTATTTATTAAATCTTTTTTCGCTTTTTGTGTGTGTTTTAGTTTTGTATTGATAATTATGAATCTGGCTTGTTTAGTTTATGGATTAGAATAGGAGTGTTGTCAATTGAGTTGTGGGCCATGTCTTTGGTCTGCCGAACTTGATGTTGGTGAAGTCAGCGTTCTTCTTTTTCTTTTTTTTTCGTCTCATTCTACTCCATCTTATTGGATTTTGTTTGAAACTAATTCTGAAGCCCAGGGTCGGTACTTAACCAAATAGTTTGTGTCACAAAAATCGGCTCTATTGATACAATCATTCGTTATACGTTGTATGAAGGTTCTATTGACAAAAGCATTCGTTACACAGTGTAACTATGTGCTGTTAGCCAGTGATCACACCATAGAAAAGTCACTCGCGACTTCCTGACAAGGTTAACTTTGCCCACTGGCTTTTTTCGGTACAACAAAACGATTGTATGCGCGAGCTGGGGGTTGTCTTAATAGTTTTGAAGATTTCAATCGATACGTTTTTTTGTGTTTTTTTTTAATTGTGTAGTTTCTGACTCGAATGACCTATATGACAGCCATAGGAATTTGTGTTTATTCAGCCGGTTCTTGTTTTATTTATAAGCGATCTTAAAAGCATTGTGACTCCGCGCACACAGGAGCAAACCCCCAGTGGTGGCCAGAACTGAACAGAGCGCCTATAGGAAACAGTCCTTAGCCTCTGGCGAGCTTCCAATCTACCATTACCACGGTTCACGAATCGGGAATTAGTTGTGTAAAAATCGTGGCTCAACAAGTTAAGTAGCGTCGAATGTGATTCTGTTATTATTATTATTATATTTTGTTTTGGGATTGTAACTTGTTTTGTTCAACGTTTTATTTTGGAATGTATTTTGCGAGGCTGTCAGTTTCCACACTTCAAAGGTCTCTGAAGCAGCTAATCGATATAGTCACACACACACACACACACACACACATGTATTGTATCACTGACCAGCCCACTATGACGCGTTGTTTCTCAATAGTTCATCGACCAGTCGGAGACCACATTCTCTAACCTTCAGGGGTAGTGACCACAACACGGTGCTACAAACTTAGAAACGCGACTACAGGTAGTTATAACTTTAAAAGCACCCCCCCTCCATGCGAAGTCTAAGTTTATGGTACTGTTACTGTTGTACTTCGTACCCCAAACACAGGTTTTGACGCGATGCGTTTCTTTATTTCTTCTGACGCCATTAGTTTCTTGTCCGTGTAGACCAGGCTGAGTTTCTTACATGTGGATTTCCTTTGGCCGCCAGTCTGTGTTGCGCTCCACGGCTAAGTGTTCTCCGTTTGTCTCACTGATGCACTGTGCACTTTGATTTCTCAGTCTCTAGAGTGTGTGATGGAGGGGCGACGATGGTGGAGCGCGAGACTTTCAGCCGGGAAGTCCCTAGTTCAACTCCCGATCTGATCGTCTTGTTCTCTTCTTTGATTGTGTCTGTGTCAGCATAAGTATATAATCAAAAGCCCAAGTGTCCCAGCTCACTGTGTGTGGCAGCAAGTAATATTGTCACAGAATCCGTTCAGGGTTATAAACTTCTTGACAATGTCAAGCTGAAAGAAACCAACCAACCAAACGTATTGTCAGTGTGGAGTGTTTCCCAATGTAACTAGACCAATAAAATGGCCATGTTATCGCAGCCATCCCCACCTGTAAGACCAGTGAAGCGTATCGCGCGATCGCCAGGTCTGGACAGCGGAGCATTGTTCACCGGAACTGACTGCATGCTCAGTCGGGATGCACTCTTCCTCGACTTCCGTTTTGGAGGTTCCGGCGCCATTTCCTTGCGTGTATGACAACCGCGTTTTATTTATGGTCTGTGCGTTATTGGGGGTTTCGCTTGGTATTGTATGCTTGGCAATATTCCATTGTCTTTACTACTACTACTACTACTACTACTACTACTACTACTACTACTACCACGGTACCATGGTACCATGGTATCCCCACCCTGTCTCGTGTGTGGCTGCACATAAAACTGCTACTACTACTACTACTACTACTACTACTACTACTACTACTACTACTACTACTACTACTACTACTACTACTACTACTACTACTACTACTACTACTACTATTCTACTACTACTACTACTACTACTACTACTACTACTACTACTACTACTACTACTACTACTACTACTACTACTACTACTACTGCTGCTGCTTGTGCTACTGCTGCTACTACTACTACACCAGGACATTAATGTATATAACAAATTTAACTGTATTATCCTATATGGATATAACAGGCCTTTTATGCACACTATTCTTGCGTTTACAAAAAAGAACAACTTATTTTTGTCCTTCTACCCTAGCCATCTTTTTATTTGTTCTTCTTTTTCTTCGTCTTCTTCTTTCTCTTCTTTTTCTTCTTCTTCTTCTTCTTCTTTTTCTCATTCTTCTTTTTCTTCTTCTTCTTCTCTCTCTCTCTCTCTGTGTCTCTCTCTCTCTACCCCCTGTCGTCCTCTGTCTGTCTGTCTGTCTCTGTCTCTCTCTCTCTCTCTCTCTCTCTCTCTCTCTCTCTCTCGGTGACAGGTAAGATAAGCAATACTCAACTCACTTGCCCCACACCGGGATCAGTCGGGCCGGTAGTGAGTGAGTGAGAGATGGAGGAAGGGAGGGAGAGAAGCGTGAGCGGGGCGGCAAAGAGCGGTCCTTTCACTGGAGTGGAGCAAAGACAAGGCCTGAACATCCTCTCCCTCCCTCCCACGCCTTTTCTCACGCGGTATTATGCCAGTGCCAGGCTGTCAGGGTCCCCCCGACCAGCGCTACGAGCTGTCTCAGATCATTAGCTCGGGAGGAACTGCTGGTAATGGTGTCCTTCAATGTCGTTACAGAGAAGCCTTGCCCGGCGCTGCTTTCTTGGTTTCCCATAAGGAATACTCGTCTCGATAGTAACGCAATAAAATGAAGGACATGATTATAAGAATGACTAGATAGGGAAGGCAAAATGGAATAGAATAATAAACCTGTATATCAAAGCGGATCTTTTTTTACTATATACGATTCTGAAGTGGATAGCGAAATAGAGTGTACAGTACAGATACAGGCTTGTGTTAGAAAGTATAACGCTCGGATTTTCGTCTTGCATCAGCTCATTCTGTAAACTCGGGATATCAACGAAGCTGGGCTTTGGTGGTGTTGTTGCGCTAGCTGAGTACACCTTGGATTAAGCTCGGAGTAGTCGCGGTAAGGTCTGGTAACGTTTTATTTTTTAATAATTAAAATATAATCGGTGATTTTTTAACCGTTCTTTGTTGATTATGGTTAAAGAACATAGTTTTGAACGATTGAAAAACATGAGTTCGGGATCTCTGTCTCTCTTTCTCTCTCTATCAATCTCTCTATGTCTCTGTATCTCTCTTTTTCTCTCCCTCTCTCTCTCTCTCTGTCTCTCTCTCTCTGTCTCTCTCTCTCCTTCTCTCTCTGATTCGTGATTTGAAGAAAAAAACATTGACGCTAACGTTAAACGTGAAGAAGCCCAACTCTCTCACATTCACCTACTCACTCTGTTGCGGAGTTACACCGTAACGGTCGATAGCATTATCCGCACATGGATTCCCCCTTAAACAGAAAAAACAACAACAGGTAAACGAGAGAAGTGGAAATAAGTATCTCATTATTTTTGGAGGGCAGGGGTGGGGGCGCAATAATTATTAAACACCAGAGCGAATAAAAATAATAACTGCGCAATTTCTTGTGTGTCATTCAGGACTTTCCGCTTTTGGTCCCGGTTTTCCTAGCGTTGGCATTGAATTTAACCAATAGGCCCGCAGCTGTGCGTTATTTATAATTATGAAAGACGGAGGTCTAGTTTACTGATGCTTGGACTTGCCCGCGGGTGTTTCTGGCATATATTTTTTTTCCTTGTGCGTACAACTTGATTCGCGTATTGAAAATGAAAGCCTTGAGAGATGAGGGATCGATTGATGATAAGTTCAGCACATCGCCACCTACAGCAGCAAGACCGACAGCCCAGCAGGTTGCTCACCCTTCTTCTTTGAGCGTTTGAGTTTGTGGCTGAGCGTTCAACGTATAACACCACGGTACAGGCTATAGTGTGAATGGGTCCCAAGACTGACGTCTGACAATTTTACATGCAGCCACGTACAGGCAGTGCGGGGATACTATGACTTCTGTCTGAACCGCTCACATCATATTGACACCGACCCAACCTGCAGGAGACGAAATGTGACAGAGAAATGATATTTTGACTGATCATGTGTTTCGAAAAACGGACCTTTATAAATCTCGTACTTGTCGCCGCACACGATTTTTCCTTGGAACCTAAGACTGTGAGAGACGTAAGAACTAGGAGATGGTTTGGCTTTGTCTTAAGCTCTGACAGTCAGTCCTGGTGGTAAGGAAGCGGACGGTTGAGTTGTTTGACCACTGACCTGGTTCAATATCGCCCTACTGGTGACACTGCATGGACCACAGGTTAGAAAGTCTCTCCTTTACTGTGGCATGCACTGAGTGACTTGGGGGGGATTGGGGGCGCCTTGCACGGCGCAGTGCGACCCATACACAGTAGTAGGGCGGGAGGGGGGGGGGGGGGGGGGGGGGGTGGGGGGGGGGGCAACAGGTAGTGAGTTAATCCGGTGTGTATGTGTGTGGTTGGTTTGGTGGCTCTGGTCGATTCAAGGCATTACAACCTCAAAGGTCCTTGTGTACCTCTCTGGGTGCAGCAACCCACTAAAGGTATGCGCTGATTGTCAGGTTGTTCCTGCACCTTACACTGTGCTTCTGTCAGAAAACTCTAGTGTGTAATTACGAGAATGAGAAATGATACCACTGTGGAACTTGTGTGTAGTACCAGAGACTATAACATTACTATTACACACTCTCTGGCAGTACTAATTATAGAACGTTGAGCATTGTGCGTCTGTGTTTAAGACCTACTTCCTCCCTGACCCTCCTTTATTTCTGTCTTCCGTCGTGGTATTCAAAAGACAAAAAAAAAGAGCAATGTGTATACAATTATTGTGTTGTTTGTGATCAATGTGTTCTTGTTTTGTTGATCGATTTCTTAGCCTTCGTACTCAGCAAGTAGGTTAGGCTCTATCGTGGACTGGGTATTTCCTTTTGGTACATTAAATAAACACCGTATATAGCTCGGCAGAACGGACAGGCGATATTTGGAAGTCCTTAATTCGATCCTCGATCTATATAGGCGATGATTAGAGTCAAGTTGTTGACGATGGATGTTAATATTAAGAAATACATAAGGCAACCTCTCTTCCAAACTGGTACCATTCTCACTTTTTTGTCCATATCTGATTTCCCAAAAATATTGTCCCACCTTCCTCGTCTCTCTCTCTCTCTCTCTCTCTCTCTCTCTCTCTCTCTCTCTCTCTCTCTCTCTCTCTGTGTGTGTCTCTCTCTCTGTCTGTCTCTCTCTTAAGGACCCTTGGTTAGAATGACCTTGGTAGGAGAACATGTAGCAGAACACGAAACGCGCTTATGGACTTGTAGATTTCCTTAAAAGATCCCACGATTTTTTAGTCTTGCGATCTCTACCTAGCCACCGCAGCTCGAGTTCGTAAAGAATCAAAAGTAAAAAAGACATCACTTAGATAGGGTGAGGATCCTCCTATAGATCATAGATGTATTGAACTTTCACATAGTTATATCAAATACTTCAAACTTGACCTCAGCTGGCGTCGGCGAAGAATGGAAAGAAAACAATTGACAAACTTATTTTATTTATAAATCGATTTGTTGAAAGAATCCCGCGCGTATCGAATCTTTTGAACTTGACCTAGCCTCACGACTGGGGTCGGTAAGGGATTGTACAGAGCAATAAGCGTAGACGTATCGATCGAAAACTTCAAAGGAAAAATTCCTCTATAATCGTTTTTTTAGAAGTTTACCCCAGCTTTTGGCGTCCTTGGATTCCAAGAGTTAAATTTTGTTTTAAATTCATACTCTCCCTCTGCAAGGGGAGCGCGTTGGCCCTGGTGGGGTAGAACATCAGCTTCCGACGCACAAGGTCTGTGTGGTTCGAGCCCTGGCGATTTTGATCCCTACTGGTTGGGTCGGTGTCAGTTTAATGTGACCGGCTGAGACAGGAGTCAGGTATCCCCGCCCTGTCTCCTGTGTAACAGCACATAAAATTGTCAGACGTCAGTCTTGGAGCCCGTCCACAATATAGTCTATATAGTGCTGATGTTGGACGTAAAACCAACTCAACAAGTACTTCTGTAAGGGTCAATCTTCGTGCCACGGTCTTGTTTCGCTGCCTCTCTGTCTCTGGTGTTTGCCAGTATTGATGTTGCTCTGGCAATGCAAACAATGGTAGCTTTGTTCTCAAAGCGGGACAAAACATTTTTCTCCTTTGCTCGCTTTCAAACCATGATATTTATTGATATAAAAATTGTGGTTTGGGGAGGGGGGGGGGCATAGTGATAGGACGTTGAAAAAAATGTCGCTTTGTTGAAAGTATAACTATCCTGGTGACGTAAGAATGAATGCATCTTCGCTCTCTATCTCTTTCTCTCTCTCTCTCTCTCTCTCTCTCTCTCTCTCTCTCTCTCTCTCTCTCTCTCTCTCTCTCTCTCTCCACTTTATCTATGTTTTTATGTATCAGATAATCTATCTATTTATTGCTGGAAACGTCATGACAAATTAATGTCAACAGGCAGATCATTTGCACATACACACACAGAGCTGTCACGAGATAAAGGAACACACACACACACACACACACACCAAACAACAATAACAACCATTTACATATAAAACATTAAGCAACACCGATGAAAAGGAAAATCAAAGAATTTCTGAACGATTTTACCCCAAACTGGCTGAAACCCCGCCTCCCACCCTTCCCCGACTATTTCCTTTAGTCTAGATCAGATAGTATATCCTAGTAAAGTAAACGATACTTACCAAAGTTTACGTTTGCTTGAAGTTCTACAAACACATTAGTATCTAATATGAGTCAATTGGTATGAATCTTGCTAAGCCGGGCGCTTCTCACTATATAAAGCAGTTGACTATGTTATTATGTCTATCACAACCACAGATTTCTATTAATAGACATCTGTGAACACAACTAACTCTATCTGGCTTAACATTACGTGAATAATTTCTATTTGTAGTTTCATGGACGTGTAAACCCACACCAAACACCACCAATATAGATAGGGTTTGGGAGAATCAAGATACATGATCGGACATCAACATATATTGACCCATATTGGATACTAATGTGGTCTGGGTCTTAATAGGTCTGCTCAGCTTACCCCAGTCAATGGTCAAACTCATAGCTCAGTACACGTACAGTGCATGTAAGTCTC
Source organism: Elysia chlorotica (assembly GCA_003991915.1). Classification (NCBI taxonomy): domain Eukaryota; kingdom Metazoa; phylum Mollusca; class Gastropoda; family Plakobranchidae; genus Elysia; species Elysia chlorotica. The sequence continues at coordinate 20,174 of RQTK01001730.1, forward strand.
TCTGTGACCCCCATCAAACAGGAGCTTACAAACACAACGACGGCTAAGCTATTGTGGACGTTTTGCCCGTAACCCTAACGTGACACCAAAACGTTTCACAAAAATAATTCGCAGTGTTATTGCAACGTGGAATTAGTATTGCGAAGTCTATTTCGTTAATGAAATACGGGCTTACGGGCTTTTTCAGTTTTTGCTAGGCTTTTAAGAAGAAAGTCGTACCGCCTTAAAATATCTTGACCCTCACACACAAACTCCTCCCCGTGAAACGTCTCACTACTTGCACTTTGTGGTGATATCGAAGTACATACCGTGATGTAGGTGGTTTCGCCAGCCATGGGCTACAACACCGGTGTATAATCTCTGCGGACTGTTTTTGTCCGTAACCTGAAACTAGCCATTGATGCACAAGGCTGGAGACATTACAAAGCTAATGACTGATTCGATGACGGGTCTCCGCCAGAAACCAGGCGGTCGACAAGAATATAACAACGGGCCCCAGCTCTATACGAGAACCTAATACGATTCGCCCTACAATCACAGTGATTATTTCTCCGTTCTCTGTTTTCCCAACGAATTACTTAGCTCACGGTTTTTACACCAGTGCGTTTGTGGCATTGATCATGGTGATGGATAAAGAGGCAGGATTTTCTGTGGGATTTAAAGTAGTGGTGGTGGTGGTAGTAGTAGTAGTAGTAGTAGTAGTAGTAGTAGTAGTAGTAGTAGTAGTAGTAGTAGTAGTAGTAGTAGTAGTAGTAGTAGTAGTAGTAGTAGTAGTAGTAGTAGTAGTAGTAGTAGTAGTAGTAGTAGTAGTAGTAGTAGTAGTAGTAGTAGTAGTAGTAGTAGTAGTAGTAGTAGTAGCAGTAGCAGTAGCAGGAGGAGGAGGAGGAGAAGGAGGAGCAGCAGTGGCAGCACCAGGAGTAGTGCATTGGATTTTCTACAACTGGTGCTACCACCCCTCACCCTCTTTTTTTTTCTCTGAATCCAATACAGCGACTTCAGCAGGGTGCGCTTTATGAGTTGTTACCCAACACTGGGACTGTTCAAACAGACTCTTTAGTGTAATGTGGTAGCCCTAATCTAGCCAAGACAAAGAAGGCTCTTGTACCGTCTTGTCTCTGTGTCATCGCAGTTGCGAACCGTGCCAAATACATGGTTGTCTGGAATGCAGGTTACTGGCAGACTGGCCTTGTGGATTTAGAAGGTCTTTGGGGGGTGCCCAAGCCATTGTGCCTGCGTGGAGAAGCACAGTTGATAAAGCGAGCAGCTTTTTATCCGGATTCCTGGTTCAAAACCACAATCTGACGGCCTTGTGTGTCCTCTAGTTTAATGGTTGGAGCGGTGTCATTCCACCATGCCGCATAGTGCATGTACATGTATCAGCTACAGACCAATGTTAACTGCCATTGCATTGGTGCTCTCTTCATGGGTCTATCTGGAGCCGTTTCATCGCCTAGGTTTGTCGAGAAGTCGCGTCGCCCTGTTGCTCACGTCACACTGCATGACGTCACAAGTCGACTTTTAGTGGACTTTTGGGGTGATCTAAATGTCTATTTTTAGATCAACCGATTCCTGCGTTATCAGGACAGCAATAAACCGTAGGCCTGGTTAGACGGAGTCCGCTGTAACATGGCGCAGTGATAAAATGTATGGACACAGGCTTAGCTGGGGAGCTCTAGGTTTCAGGGGTTTTAATGCAGGAGAGAGAGAGAGAGAGAGAGAGAGAGAGAGAGAGAGAGAGAGAGGGGAATAATAGAGGAGAGATAATTATTAAAAAGTTGTATAGTTGTATTTCCAGCACCCATGAGATGCACTCTAGGTATAAAAAATCTCACCTCATTTCTCCCCCCTGTTTTCTCCCTCTCTCTGTCTTTCTCCCCCTGTTCTCTCTCTCCCTTTGTCTTTCTTTTTTCCACAGTAAGGGAGCACTAAGTGTCAGCTGCTGATCTTTAGAAATTAATCGCATACTTTCTAGCAGCTCTTTCGCGTGCCCAGCATTCCCAAAGTTTGAATTTCCTTGTGAATATCTGTGACAAGTTTGACAGCTCACCTGTCTCTCAAATATTCACGTATGTAGCCGTGACCGTGTATATTTATTTTCTGAGTGCAAGACTTCTATATATATATATACCACGTAGAAGTTATTGCCCTCCTCAATCCTTAATCTTGGAAGTAAATACCACCCCGTCCCCACATGTACCTTCATTTCCAGCGGCTTATCTTACACAATGCTGATATGAGAAATGAGACTGTAAGGTATGAACCTTTTGTTTGTAGATGGATATCTCAGGACATGTGCTCTTGTGGGAGAAAGAAAACTTCTCTACAAGTTATTACGCGTCGTAGGTTCCCAAAGAGGATTCCTTGCGGCGACGGGTGCGCGTTGCCACACATAGACAGTCCGAAGACACCATGAATTTCTTTCAGCCAGTCAAATCATATACAGAACAGACATGGAGTCAAAATTAGGGGAAACATTAAAAATATTTTTTTACCGGATCGTGGGACAGAACCTAGGATGTTTGAAATCCGCGCGCTTTACCATCAAGTCACCCCATACCTCTATATCACGTCACCTCATACCTCTATATCACCAAAAACCATGATCGATCCTGGCAGTAAATATTTCTCTTACCCACCTATCCACACTCAGTTTACCAGCAGCTTATCTTGTAGACACGGGCGGTTTTTGTTTGGAGATGGAAATCTCGCGACCATGCCATGGTCCACAGCTGCCAACCACCCAGCCTGCTTCAAAGTGTATGAATTTACCCAAGGAAGTTTAAGACCATGCATTAAAACCTGCTCTTGTTTTGGAGCAGGTCTGACAGGCCTGCATGATATCAAACGACATGTCCAATATTGAGGGCATTGTGTGTCCTGTGGTGTCACAATCTGGCTGTTGTGTTCCCCCACCCACTCACACACCCACTTACACACACATGCGCGCGCGGTGTTGGCCCTTCCTGTCGTTTCTTGGGGGACTGGTTGGTGCTCTCCTACGTGTCCTTCGAGTTAGGGTACGTTTTGTTTGGACATGACGATGTACATGAGTGAAGTTACCTGACTTCATCTTTTCAAGTGGTTGTTTTGTATTTATGTATACGTTTTTTTACGAGTGAAACGCTGGACGTTGTCATGGAATTTATAAAAGGATAATTTCTCTCCTTTGGTGGTATTCAAGACCTTGCTTCGTCATTCCTGTACAGTTCAATCTATTGAGTTCTGTATCTACCCTTTCATAATGACAGTATAACGCTTATTGTAGATTAGGATTTGGGAACATCTCTGACGTTACAACACATAACTTGTCACTGGATATAGCTTATCCTTACACTCTTACTTGCGAGGTGATCTTTCTCTGGCAATTCAAGTCTTTGATTTTTGTGGAACATGTATTAAGGTGTTGTAAATAAGGCGTAGCATTGGTACGGAACGATGTAGCATGTGGTTCAGCTATCCGCTCAAGATATTCAAGTCATGCGGATATAGCTTATCCATTCACGTTTATTTGCGAATAAGGAGGTCTCTCTTTGTCCATGTAGAAGTCTTTGCTTTTCATAATACTTGTGTGGAAGTGTCTGAAATAAGGCGTAGCATTCTACAGAACTAGACCACCAGTGATCGCTATTGGACTCAATGAGATAGTGCAGGAGTAGCTGAGAAAGCATCACTTTGTGCCCGAGTCTTAGCTATTAGCACGGATCTTGGATGTATTAAAGTAGCGCATTACGGATGTCGCACAGGGTTGCTCTTTCTCTACGTCTACCCTCTCACGATATCCAAGACCTATCTGTGCCATCGTGACATTGTGTAAAGGTACTAACAGTGGAATGGGTCCGGAGTCCGCGCATATCTGACCACTCGTGTGAGGATCAAAGCGAGCAACACTTGAGAATCGGCTGTTAAGACAGTCACACACTCTTGTGGTCTAGAAAAGCTGTAAACACCATTCCCTTGCTGATAGTCCGTCCGATAGCCCCATATAGACCTGGCGCTCTCTCTCTCTCTATCTCTCTCTCTCTCTCTCTCTCTCTCTCTCTCTCTCTCCCTTTCTCTCTTTCAATGTAGCCTATAATAGGGATGACGTTGGACCTAAAGGAAACAACTCAAACTGTCTGCCTCACCGCCTCTCCTTTTTCTGTCTCTATCTATCTCTTTCTCTCTGCCATTTTCTAGTATAATGTGACTGGCTGAGACAGGAGTCTAGTATCCCTGCCCTGTCTCGTGTGTGGCAGCACATAAAATTGCCAGACGTCCGTCTTGAGACCCGTCCACAATATATCCTATATAGTGCTGCTGTTGGACGTTAAACCAACCCAACCCAACCCAACCCCCTGCCATTTCCTTCCAGATGCGTACTCTCTTCTCTGCTCACCTTATTTCTGCTCGCTCATCATTTAGAAGAGGCATGCCCGGGACAATTTTCGTCATGGCTCGCTTGCTTTTCAGAACGTTGCCTCGAGTAACGAGTTTAATGTAAACGCAATATCGACAAACGATTTGTTATTGGCTCCCCTTTTAAAGTAATTATTGTATTTCTGTCATTAAAAGCTGAGAGTCCTAAATAAACCCCCATTTTTCATATGTCTGTCTGTCTGTCAGACTGTCTCTTACGTTCTCTCTCTCTCTCTCTCTCTCTCTCTCTCTCTCTCTCTCTCTCTCTCTCTCTCTCTCTCTCTCTCTCTCTCTCTCTCTCTCTCTCTCTCTCTCTCTCTCTCTCTCTCCCTCTCTATCTCTCCATCTGCCCCTGTGTGTTGTTCCAGGAACCGACACGGCGACATGTTGTTTTGATACGCAGTGATTATCCGCATCCCGGGATGAGAATAACACAGTTCCGTTATTCGCATCCCCCCTTACCAAATCACACAGACTATTGTGGGTTTCACGGGATATGACGAGACGAGGCCTAGTGGATCTATCTCTTTTAAAAAATTCCCGGTTGGTAGGCTAACTGGAAACTGTGATTTTGCCAACTGAACTGGTAGGGTGGTTTTTTGTTTGTTTTTTGTTTTTGTTTTTTTTCTTACTCTTTTCACGTAGTGTCTCCATGGTTTTTTGGCCTTTTTAACTGTACAAATTACAATGTATTTATTTTTTCTGAAGGTGCTTGTACAGTAGCATGCATTTGATTAGTTTAAGAACTGTTTATTTATCTAAAATATATGATACAGCATGTTAATGCTGTACACAGTTGAGAGACTTTTAACTTGCACATCGTACCTTAAAGATTTATTTTTATGTTAACTAAGTCATGCAAAGTTCGTGGTTCGAGCCCTACTGGTTGGGTCAGTGTCAGTTTAATGTGACTGGCTGGGACAGGAGTCGTGGTATCCCCGACCTGTCTCGTGTGGTATAGCACATAAAATTGTCAGGCGTCCGTCTTGGGATCAGTCCAACATATAACGGGGACTGCATGGAATATTGAAGGAGCCTCCACATTTTGTAGATTTACGGCATTCTACACGATAAGCTCAATTTCAGTATTCAAATCATAAAAAAAGTCTAAGTTAAATTATATGGCGTTTTACGGGAAATTATCAGTAACAATACGAGTCAAAGGATAATGTATTTTTGCACAAAATATAGCCAAGTATCAACAAGCTCAATATATCACCGTTCCGCTAATTGTCAGGACCAGTTGCAATTTTGTTACAGACAGTGATAATAATGTGAAACAACTGCCACTAAACTTCATTGGTAACACTGTTGGGTTATTATCACCCTCCCTTGAGCAACTGTATAAATCACTACCTTTTCTTATCTTATCTTATAATATCTTATCATTTCTATCCTCTATCTCTCTCTCTTTCTCTCTCTCTCTCTCTCTCTCTCTCTCTCTCTCTCTCTCGCTCGCTCGCTCAGATCTAGATCTAATAATCAAACTTCTCCAATCTTATCTTTTTTATTTGTGCTCTCTCTCTACCTTTTTCCAAACCAAACATGGTTTTACATTTAGTTCTACGCTTAGCTCTTTGGTTTTGAAGTGTTATTTCTATTCAAATCTTAATATGAGCTCAGTAAATTGGGGATGGTTGGGGGGATACAATCGAGGAGAATAACTGCAGCCTTACACAAAAGGGGGGATGCGAATAACGAAATTGCGTTATTCTCATCCCGGGGATGAGAATAATACTTTTTGATTATCTGCATCCCGGGGATGAGAATAAAGGCAGCCTAAGGGTGGAAACAGAGTGGAGGTCGCACCTTCCCTACAAATCAGCGACATAAAACTGCGCGGAAAAAAGGGCGAGCTGGTAGAAACAGAGTGAGGGTCGCACCTTCCCTCCAAACGTCAGAGCGACAAAATCACGTGACGAGAAAAATTCACAGTGTGTGTCATTATTGCCTAGAACTAAGTAGAAGCATCGTCTCATTTTATTTGTTTCAGTTGTACTTATAGGAGATGGATGTGAATGAAGAAATACTTCAATGCATGATACTAACATGGCTGCACTCAAAAAGAAAAAATAGACGACAAATAGATTTGTTTGAAATAATGATTCTTTTTTAATACGTGGCACTACAATCCAAAGTGTATTGACTTCATACACAACACAGATACGGCATGGAAAGTTTGCGGGGGTGGAAATTCCGTGCATTCTTCAATGTGTGGGTGTCTGAATCTAATAAAAACATTTTTTTATGAAATTGTTTATTATGCATTTTTTCAGCATCTGTACGCGTAGACTTTGTTAATTTTGGATCGCTGATTACGAATCTGTTTTCAGATTTTCGCTACGATCACTGGTTACAGATCTATGTCCAGCTCAAAATACGGGCCTACTTCATTTCCGGTCAACTTTCAGGCGACCACGCACCTGTTGACGCTCGATCTAAGCGCAGCGCTTAGATCTAGCACCATGAGGAGAGGCGACAAAAGAGGCGGGCTTTTTTTAGGCTTCTACTCTGTTTACTGTAACACTTTTCATATGAAATAAATTCTCGCTGCAAAAAAGGGACGCTTGGGCGAGATGGTGCGACATCCACTGTGTTGAGAATAAAGGCAGCCTAATAAACGCAATGGGAATTTTTCTCGTCACGTGATTTTGTCGCTCTGACGTTTGGAGGGAAGGTGCGACCATCACTGTTTCTACCAGCTCGCCCTTTTTTCCGCGCAGTTTTATGTCGCCGATTTGTAGGGAAGGTGCGACCTCCACTGTGTTTCCACCCTTACACAGCTTTGTTAAATATTGAATGAATAGAGGCAAAAAATGAGAACTGACATCTAAAAAGTACTACATGTAATGATTGTATGTAAAACAATTTTAGGATGATGAAAAATCATTTTAATTTTTATGCAGAAAAACAAAATCATGTTTACTGTAACACTTTTCATATGAAATAAATTCTTGCTGCAAAAACTTAAAAAGGGACGCTTGGGCGAAATGGTGCGACATCCACTGTGTTTCCACGTTTACTTAGGAGTGTCTTCTCAGTTTTGTCGACATTGACCTTCAGGTTGTATTTTTGGAGTGTTCTTTGTACGGCGTCTATATCGATGTACATGTATTCCATACCTATAAAGTCGACGTCATCGGCGTATGCGATTTCTCTTGGTAGGTTTTCTTCTATATGTGACTTAGGCTCGCCTATAACTGTGCGTACGTCTTTCAGTGTATGTTTGAGGTATATGGTAAAGAGCAAAGGGGCTTAGTCCGTCTCCCTGTGGTGTGCCAACGTTACTAGTAACTAAAAGGTGCCTTTATGTCAGCTTTGTTTATCCTGGTATTAATGTGGGTGTTGCTAAGTAGGAATTGTATGAGTCTAAGTTCATCTTCTTCAACGATGTTTTTAATATCTGCAGGAGGATGTTTCTGTCTCTGGTGTCAAAGAGTCTAGTCACGATTAAATCTAGATATTTAATGTGTATATTAAAAATGAGTTCATAGCCTACTGTATAGCCTACATAAAAAAAAAATACCCACATAAAAACTAGACTAAAACTACTACTACCCATGTCTTTTTGTGTAGAAATCACAATATAGTTCATACATGTACGTGTAGATATTTTAGTCTACATCTAGAGTTTTAATTCTCAATCTAACTTCTAAGACAGTATATCTTGTAGTTGTAGAAAAAGAAATGTTATCATCACTAACTCAATGAGCGTATGCATCCATTTGCAGTTTTCGATTTAGGTTTCTTTAATTTTAAATTGTGTTTACTGTTAAAATAATAAATATAGGTTTCCTCTCATACTAAGTAATACACCACTTTATATATGATAAACATTTATCAACATCTAGTAAAATTTGTGGAGTTAAATGGTAATAGTAATGTAGTATACTCCAAACATTCTACGTTCTCTACAAATGGGATGAACCCAATATCTTCGTCTTGCTTTTTTTTTCGAAGTGGATGCTCGCCCCGCAGTTCGTTGTGGGGAAGTTCAACTTTCTCAACGCGCAGTTCTATGACGTCAGAGCCGATCTTCTTTGTTGTTTCACTTTCACAAAGCTTACTAGCTTAGTCCATTTACCCGTTGAGCGGGCACTTCGACTTCGAGACGATCAGGCAGCATGTCGTCCCTTGAGGTGAATCAAGTTTTTTCTAGTTTGGATGAGTTTTTCAATACGATAGCCTAATATTGCGCGCAAACGTTCCACCCTTTAATTTTGTGAAATCTTCATGCGACATGCAGTGCAGCCAACAAAAATGGGAAAGCTGGTCAAAACATGTAGGCCTACCCTCTCGAAATGAAATATGTTTTTGACTAAGCTCATACAAGATGTAAACATGTCAATTATGTATAGTAGTGTTGCTGAATTATGTTTAAAGATATGTAACTCCCTCAAGTAACACTTATTTTGCTCTTAAACAATCACTGCCACAGTATAATTTGTTCAATAATCATAGCAGTATTTACTATTACTGTTTGACATATACTGTTTGACATAGAACTAGACCTAGAGGTTATTTTAATGTAATGTGTTGTTGATTTAGACAGCCTTTTTCCGAATGCCAGTGTTTCTCTTTAGGCAGGAGGGCACTTGACATTTTACAATAAAGAAGTATCAATCAAATTTAAATGAGTTTGTTGTTATTCGACCTGTTACATGTATATTGCCTCCACTCCCCTTCTCATAATGAAACTGAATGGTACAACAAATTGAATTTGTCATCGCTAAATCGTGACTAACCCCATACCTACCTTGGATGCAATAGGCAATATTTGACGTAGACAGGCTCATGATTGTCTGTTTCTTTTCTGAACGCGAACTGCGTAGTGGGGAAGTTCGGCTTTCTGAACGCGAACTGCGTAGTGGAGAAGTTCGGCTTTGTGAACGCGAACTGCGTAGTGGGGAAGTTCGGCTTTCTGAGCGCGAACTGCGTAGTGGGGAAGTTCGGCTTTCTGAGCGCGAACTGCGTAGTGGGGAAGTTCGGCTTTCTGAACGCGAACTGCGTAGTGTCTACCAACGGCCTTTTTTGTGTGTCTGTTTTCCATCTCAACCATAACAAAAGAAGCAGCTTCATTTTGGTATCCATCTTGGATGTGTCATTCTAATGATCCTACACGGACGAGCGACTGGCATTGGCCAGCTATCTAGGTCAAATTGTGCCCAGCGGTTATGCGTGGATTAGCTAACTTTTCAAATATTTAAAAAACTACGCTGATTTCATATATCATTTTTATTGTGACCCTATTTTATTACTATCTGAGACTAAATATACTACTTGGATATATACTTATGAAGGCATTCTGGAGAAAAGTGTGTTTAAAGTTTTGAATCGAGAGCCGGAAAACAATGGCGGTCGTCCAACACAGATCAAGTTTTGCCTCCCCATAGCAAAACACAGAAACCGTCGTGCGACGCGGAAGCTGGTAACCGTCGCACGACAGCCGGTTTATCTTCAGAAACGAGTAACCACTGAAAATTGGATCTCCGCATATTGCCTGTGTATGGCCAGGATGCATGTATGAGTTGGTATATTTTCAGCTTAATGATCCTACACGGACGAGCGACAAAACTTGGTGTGAACGCACTAGCTCGGACGAGCGATATTTCGGGGTGAACGCGGCTGACAAAACACAACAGTGATGGCTTTCCGTGGATCCGCGGAAATCCTCGTTTTTGCCCAGAGTCATACTGTTGCCTTACAATTATATATTACGAGTAAGTATTAACCGTCATTTACGCGCATTAACAAATGGCAAAATATTATTAAATTATCGATTAGGCCCCTAAGTTTATTTTGTAGAAAGTGGCTATTCGTCCGACAGCCGGATAAATACAGTTTTGTTATTTCTCTGGCTCCAGAAGGAAGCTGTTGATTTGTCCGGCTGCCTGAATAGAAGCGCATTGTAAAATATTGATATACAAAAATATAATCTATTGAGCACATATGCAACATGTAATGCTATAGTATATTTTATCCAGCTGCCCAAATTATTGACTGAATTTTTCCTGGTGACTGGGACTAACTATGTTCAAATTGTCCTGTAAAAAAAAAATAATCTACAAACCCAAATAGTTTTTGGTATAAGTACATGTGTATGACTATGACACAAGCGTTATAGACTTATACCTACATCTTTGGTTATAATAAAGGTTAATCGGCAAATACGTAACTTCGTCAATAGTTCTCAGACATAACAAATAGTACGCGTATGCCTAACAGGCTTTTCTCCCTAGCTTAGTTTAATATCTCATTGAAACTTATGAGGTAATTTAAATGGGAGAGTTCTAAATCACCAGCATACTTAAGTTCGTTAGATGGTCGAATGTGAAAATAGTTTAGGGGATGCGCTTTTTATGCAATAGGACAGGACCACTACGTAAGGGGTTGTTCACAAACCATGTGGATTTAGCCAGTTTTTTACCACCCCCCCTCCCAATTGTGGACAGGTGTGGACAAATGACTCCACCCCACATTTTTATCAGCAAGACAAAATTTATGTTTAATTATGTAATGAACAACTTGACATATAAAACACCGGTGGGTTATGTTCTATTTTATACTTGAACCAAATAACCACAAGTTTTAGAAAGAGTTTGATAACTGCACTCAGTTTTTTATTATTATTTTAGTTTGAATGGCACAATCGGTCAAATAAAATTTCGTGCAAGCAAGAAGAACAATCACAGTTAAAATAGATTTTTAAACCTTAAGTTAATAATGAAGACAAAAGTTGAAACTGAGAAAAATTTTTTTTTTAAATTGTAAAAATGATATATATTTTAATTGTTGATTTCTTTGACCTAGTATAACTATTAATTTGTCCACATTGGCAAACTGCTATACTCCCCCCCCAATGTGGACATTTGACGACCCCCCCCCCCCAGCTGTCCACGTGGTTTGTGAACGAGCCCTAATGGGTTTCATTCTTAAATTAGGATTTGATACTACTGTATAACTATAGGCCTACTAATTTTTGGGTAGCGTTGGTGACTCAGATGAAAGGATGGGAAAGGGGGTCCGTCTGGCATAGTCTCCCGGTTTTTCCGATATATCTGGTGACGTATCTAATGGTCTATCTAGCTGACTCACTGGGCTTTGGTGTCACGAACTCTTATGTTATAAATATAATGTTCGTTCTATTGCGTACAGTGAATCATGAATGTGCGGGAACGCTGGGTGCTTTAAGTTTAAGACTTGGTACGTGAATTTATGATGTAATGAGGGAAAATGGGGCTATCAGAATAATTACTTTGCAATATTAATACAGGTACCATTGTTTTAGCAGTACCGTAAGGGTACCTACCCCTCAGTAGTGGAATTTGCAGTGGTAGTAGTAAAATTAGAAATAATAGTAGTAGTAGTGGTAGCGGTAGCGATGGCAGTGGTGGTAGTTGTAGTAGCAGTAGTTGTAGTAGTAGTAGGCCTACTAGTGGTGGTATTAGTAGTATTGGTAGTAGTTGTAGAAGAAAGAGGAGAAGAAGAGTGAGAGATTGGAAAACCGAAAGGTGTGTGTGTTTTTTTTTTTTTTTTTTTTTTTGGGGGAGGGGGTCGTAGAAAAAGAAGAAGGAAAAGAAAAACACGTGCGCGCGAGAGAGAAAAGACACACGAAAAAATTGAAGAAAAGAAAGCTGAGCGAAGTCAAGACAAGAGAGAATGAGAGATGTCAAGACGAAAGAGAGAGAGAGAGAGAGAGAGAGAGAGAGAGAGAGAGAGAGAGAGAGAGGTGGGGGGCGTAGAAAGTTGAGAGAAATCAAAACAAGAAGAGGAGCAAAAAGATGATCGAGAGAATAGCCAGGAGAGAAAGAAAAGTGGCCTGAAATTAGTCAAAACTGAAAAGAGCGCGGGAGCGAGCGAGCTAGAAGAAGAAAGAGAGAGGGAGGAGGGACATAGATAGAGAGAGCGAAAGACAGACATAGAGAGAGAAGTAGAAAAGAAAGAAATCATTCGAATGATTGAGAGAGAAAGAGAGAGATAGATAAGAAGAAGTAGAAGGCACATAAACCAACTGAATGATTGAGAGAGGAAGTGAGAGAGAGAGAGGTGGAAAAGTAGAGAAAAAAAAACACAAGAAGACGAGAAAAAAAGTAGATCGAGAGAAATGGAAAAACACCAACAAAAACACGTGCGCGCGAGAGAGGAAAGGCACGAGAAAAAGTCAAGACAAGAGAGGGAGAGAGAGAGAGAGAGAGAGAGAGAGAGAGAGAGAGAGAGAGAGAGAGAGAGAGAGAAGTTGGGAGAGCTACACATGTAGGCCTATACATGTAACTAGCCTCTTTTGAAACTATTTTGTGTGTTCATTGTGGGTTGTGAAGTTGAACTTCTGATGGAAATCTTGGTATGTTCAGTTTTTTAATTTACTTTTTGACAGTTTTTTTTTAATTTACTTTTTGACAGTTTTTTAGATATCGGGGAATTTGCGATTTTTTTTTTTGCGGCCGAGAGCCAAAATTTGCAGCCACAAATGGCAAAGAAAAACATTACTGTGGGGACAGTACTGCTACTAGTACTACATTAAACATGTAGACAACAGGTTAATATAAAATGTATACCATTTTCACCTATTCTTCTAGGGCTCATGTGGTAGAGCGTTGGCCTCCAGATCAGGAGGTCCGGGGATCTAATCCCACGATCGGCAGATTTATTTGTCCGGTATTCGTCCCCTGTAACCGGTTGGGTCGGTGTCAGCAGGGGCCTATAATGTGACCATCAGCTGAGACAGGAGTCTTGGTATCCCCGCCCTGTGGCAGCACATAAAACTAGGAGACTTTAAATCCTATAGAGAACATATTCGTCTAGTTCTGGTCTATTCCTCTGATCCAGACTACTTCAAACTCTCCTATAAATTTAAGGTTACATTTTTTAATTATCTCAAGAAGTCACAGTATTTTGCCAGCATTACTATTGAAACATCATCATTTTGAGGGTTTTTTCAGAAACATACATCTTAATTCTCATGAACCAATAACGATAGAAAAAAACTTTTGCAGGTTTGGAAACTTCAGCTTTTTATATTTCAAATAAAATGTCTCTTTCACTGCTGTATGCGATGTAACTCTGTTGAGTTGTGTATTATAAAAAATCAAACGCCTACATACATTATAAGGTGCAAGACAGGCGCAAATATAATTATGAGGTTTAATTTCATACTTTTATTGACAGAAAAAGTTCATACTCAGAATTCACTCTACAAGTCAGTTTCAGTTACATGAAGCTATAAAATATTTATTTTAAGAGGAAAACAAAACCATTAGATATACATCTACAACCATACTCATAATATGACGCAACAGGAAACAAAAGGGACTCGTTCATTGTGGTGCTTAAGTTTAAGTTAACTTAGCCCTTGATAAGCAAGTGTTAAATTACTTTGATTCCATACCTGCTTTCTACTTTTAGAATTTTACTGTTTTAGTTACATGTAACATCCACAAAATTACATGTAAGTCAGGAACCATACCAAGGATATAGAAATATTTTATTCCTCAGCTTCAGATCTTTCAAACTAAATTCAAGATTTTCAATATTGTTTTTTTCCATCTCAAAATATCGTACCCCGGTATTCTTAAGTTAATCTTCTTTGGTGGAGCCTAGAACTAAAAGTGATGCTTGAGCTATACATATCAACAAAATTTTATCCAAAATTGTGTCATACTTGATGTGTGCTCCAAGGATTTTAAATATAATAAGTATAGAAATATTGTTCTGCAGAATGTTATAACTCACACTGACATCATAACGTTTCTGAAATCTCAATTAGTGATACACAGCAGTTTCCTAAAACCCCATTCTCTATGTGCACTGACACATTAATGCAGCCATATTTGCATGTGTTTTCTCTCTTCTCTTCTCTCTCTTTCTTTCTCAATCTGTCACTCTCATCTGTCTTTTTCTTGTGAGTCTCTCTCTCTCTCTCTCTCTCTCTCTCTCTCTCTCTCTCTCTGTGCCAGTTAATTTGTCTGTTTTTCTTTCTCTTTCTCTCTCTGACCATCTGTGTTAGGAGTCCTGGTAATCCTCTACTGTCTCTCCACGCCAAATAGTCAGACTTCAGTCTTGGAACTTATTTACGATAAAGCCTTGCTAACGCTGCTGACATTATACTTTAATAAATCAACTCTTTCATTTTCTCTGTCCATTTTTTCATTTTGTGTTCGGAATTGGTTTGGAAAAGATCTATTCTCGAACTTCTCGTTATTCCGACAGTTCTCGATATTCCCAAGATGTCTTTAAAAATGTAAACTACTGAATGAGTAAATCTCTCGCTAGTCTGTCTGTCTCTCTCTCTCTCTCTTTTCTGCCCGTCTCATGTGTGGCACCACATAAAATTGGCAGCGCCAGTCTTGGGATCCAACCACAATATAGCCTATATAGTGCTGACAATCAACGTTAAACCAACTCAACTCAACTCAATCTCTATGTCAGCCTTTTCTCCTTAAATCTCTCTCTCTCTCTCTCTCTCTCTCCCTCTCTCTCTCGCTATCTCTCTCTGTCTAAGTTATATACCGTACACAAATAAGCACATAATCTCAAAACGCCTGCATATGATACACAAAATAAGAATTGTCTTCTTAACTTTGTAAGGATAACTATATTTTTATGTTTTTTTTCTGATACAGCTAGAGTAGTAGTAATAATTTAGCATACACCATTGGATGAATCTTTCTGATTCATTTGCTACTTTCACAGAATCAATTTGTTCTAGATAACAGTATACATTTCTATTGTTAGTTAAGCATAGAGTTCATAATTTCATTGATCATCAACTTATTGCAATGAACAGCCTCACTGGCAGACTGCTTATTTGGTTTTAATGTTTGCTTTCAGTTCACATGAGTTGCACTTTGATAACTTTATACCTAATAACACTGCATCAACAAAAAAACATGTACATTTAGTTTTAATAATTATAGATTAGTAGATAAGTCTGACATAAATCACAACCCAATATTGAAAATCACAGCAAGGAAGAGAGAGATAAGCTCTATATACATTAAAAATTGAAAATAAGATTTTACCTTTTACATGAAGCCAACAACTGGCTACATTTAGGAAAATCTCTGTAAAACAGTAAATCGGTATAAATTATTAAGTACATACACAATATATTAACAGTGAACTGCAATAATACTTGAACCCTTAATTTACTGTTTTCACAATGGTAATTTACTGATGTAAGGGACATAACTTCAATTGTTCTATGTAGGGTCTACTGATGTTTTTAAAATTTTGTTGCCACGCTTTTCTGAAAAGAGACAAAATTATGAAGAACAAATTTAGAAAGAAAATTGGGTACACTGTCTAACCATAGACAACCCGATACATATATGTTATAAGAAATATTAAAAAAAAAAAAAGGCAAAATTGTTGGCAAAAAGACCATTTTTACTTGCACTTCATGTTTTTTTGTGTGAATTGTTGTGTTATTTAGATAGGCTACATTGAGAACAAATTATTCACATTAATTAAAAAAATTGAAGCTGTGAGAACCAGACAAATTCATAGTCTGTTGGGGCGCTTGCAATCTCCTCAGTATCAGTCTAGTAGATCTACGTTTGCATTACCACCGTCACTTCCATCACCCCTTGCATTATCTGGATCTACTTCAATATCACTTTCTCCATTCTCTCCTTATTCCTCATCTAGTGGATTAGATCTATCTTCACCCTCTTCATTTTCAAGACTATCATTCTGAGTAAACTGAGCTAAAGGCCATTTTGAGATGGTCTAAATCGCTAACGAGATAGAAATTTTGCGACCTGAAAACTGAAAATAAACATTGAAAATTTTGTTGATCAAAAGAAACCTGTATGTCTACAGCAGCAGCTGCGTTTCAGACGTTTATTTCGTACTTTCAATGTGCATGCAGGCAAATCTACTCTCAAATGTGTTTACTTCTGCCTGAACAGTAGATGGGTGATCAGTCTTTTTGTAAAAATGGTAACTCTGAAACCACATTATATTTTCTAAAGCGGTAAACGGCTTTCAAAATAGAAATATTCTTTTTCCAGAGGAAAATTATTTACAGCTGCTAATCCGTAGGCTACACAAAACTCGTTTCTCAGCGGGCACTTCCGTTAAAAAGACCAGCGGGCAATGGCGGGCGATCCTGTAAATTATTGGTTTAAAAAGAAGGGTCATAATAGTTTCCATGGAAATTAGAAAATTTCACAGGCAATGCACAGGCGTACTTTGAAATTTGAAATCTCTAATGAACTATTTACACCTATAGTATTATAAATATTCATAAGATACATACAAGCTAAGGCTAATAAAAATTACACCCGACAATGAAAATCCAACATGTTTCTAATACTACAACAGTCTACTTGTTCAAAGATGCTGTAGGGTTCGCCTGCCGCCGAAATAACATCACACATGGTTTTAGATCAACACTAGACCATGGGAGGTCTCACAGAGCACAGAAAACTTATAGAACCCATAGGCCTACACACGTCAGTATTTGCATGGATATGCAAAGCTTGAAGTCACAAGGAAAAAGGCCTGAATTGTGCTCTAGATGTGACGTGTTGGAGAACAAATACATGACATGTGTGTATCTACATTTGGCATGATAGAGATGTTCTGTCTGAAGTTCAGATCGAAACATTAAAACATGAAATGCAGATAGGGTCCTCCTTTCCTCATTCTCCTTTGCCTTGCAGTTCCTAATTTAGGTGTTTGAACATTTAATTTAAGACAAATTAATCATACAAAACATGAGGTTTATAAAGTTGTATTTATTACGATGTAAGCAACACTTCACTCCATCAAATGAATGAATGAATTGTATGAAAGCAAGGTGAATTATGAATGTGCTAAATGGAACAGCACTATTTTTTCAAATCACCTAGATCTGATTTGCATCTCAATAGTCGTGCTAACTTTGATAGGAGCAGGTAGTTCAGCAGCAATACTAAAATGATTAAGTAAAGCTTACAGTTACACTCAGCATCAACACCAAAACTTATATCAACTCAAAGAGCCAAAATGGTTTGAATGTACCTATAAAATTAGGGCTGTGGTTCAAAATGAGGCCAGAACCTTTCACATTAGTTATAGCTACAGAGTGGCTATCATTGCAGATAAAGGCAGTGCCTACATTGTTGCATATACCGGTATTTGGCACTTTTCTAAATATCCATGTCAGTAACTTCAGTTCCTATGGATACATGTGTATCATATCAAAGGAATGTAGTCCTCAACCCAATCAACCTTAACCCTCACCCTACAAAACCATATGCTTGGTATGACAGGATTCAATATTATGTTATCCACTAGCCATATTCCCAGCATACAGGGAATTAGGGGGTCCTCCTTTTTTTTTTAAACGTTAACATCGCTAAAACTTCGAAAATGTGTTCATGTAAATAAGTTGATTTACACCTGCTCTGTCCAGGATATAGAGCAGTATTGAGCTCAGGAGCTAAGGTTTCTAAGGGTGATAATGAGCTTGGACAGTTCAATCAATATTTAATTACTTTATTCTCTCAACTACTCTTGCAATATTTTGAGCATCACCAAATCAAATAGATAACTTGGGAGCCATCATGGTAAGAGAGGCATATGAGCATTTCTTGAGCTGCCAGAGCTGTCCGCAAATAACAGGCACACATGGTTGCAGAGATTCGAAAATATTGAAGCGTAGTCTCAACTGCTTGCTCTCACTCACAGCAGGCTTCTCACAAATATCTAGATGTATTACTATTCACTCTCACGAGCCAAAGGGCCTTATGACTTTTCTTGTAGAGGGTTTAATAACATGATACATAATTATATATCTCTCATATCTCCCTGTGTCAACGGTAAAGCAAGCCATTTGACTTTGTCTTGATTGGTGACTTGTTGTCTCGAGGCCTGCGTGGTGGCACAGGCGAGTTGTTGGCCGATGACACTTGCCTGTCAGTGGAAGTCTCAGAGTGACCTGACAGCAGAAAAAGTAAATACAATGTCCTTAAAAAAGAATTAACGATAGCAAAAACTAGTAATTTTTAGCACCAGCTACAACTTTAATCTCTTTATTGTAATATCATAAAATTATAACAACATATGTGTAGCTTTCTAGAAAAACTAGGAATTATTGGAATTTTTCCTTGTTTTGAAATATTAAGCAACACATATTTCTCTCATTTCCTGAATCTGTAAAGTTTAAGTTTTTTTTCCATTATTGTTATTACATTGTTCTCTATAGAGGGAGGGAGAGAATTCTCTCCCTCTCTCCGGGTTTAACGTCTCCTAGGTTCCCCTGGGGGGTCCTATACAGTGACTTATTACATTGTTGTTGTTTTTGTTGTTTAAAATATCATCATGAGCCTCCTCGTCCTCCTTGCTTTTCATTAAAATAAATTACATATTTAAAATTAATTATAGGTCATTATTGGTATAATCCATTTTTTAATGTACCATAGCTCATACCTGTGAAATGACCACAAAAAAATAAATCAGATGAACCTTACTTTGGGTCGCTATTTAAAAAAAATTATCATACCATTCAAAATCTTGATTTTCTAAACTTTATTGCTACAATAAAATCTTTCATGATCATATAAGATTAGCATTATTTTTCTCCAAAATACTCCGGTTAGTCTTGTTTCATGAAAAAATGAGCAACAGAGCTCTGGATAGTATCTTCCTTTCATATATTTCTTATTATTGAAGCAATAATAACCCTCTTCCTCTCTGTTGACAAGGAGAACACATCTTGAAATAATGGATGGAAACAAGTTTTTGAAATCTCCTAAATATGAAAAAAATATTCAATGAAACAAACTGACCATTTCCTGTGAGAGTACCAAGAGATCTACGTCTTTTGCCAGCTTCTACTCCATTTTCTTTGGAATCCTGAGGTCTCTGGATCATATAATAGGAACACAAAAGAACTGAGTACAGGTCAATAAATTTTTAAGATATGTTTGTAACATATTATCAAAATTTGCTTAAATTGATTTCCTTATTCCCATATTGTTTTGATAATGAAATATATAGGCCTATAGAATACATTTACCCCACTTCCAAGGATTGTAGGCAGTCAATCTGTCTGCAATTATGCCTGAAAACATCTCTGTTTGTCTGCCTGTTTCTTTTTCTCCAGTCTCTTTCTCTGTATGTCTCTCTCTCCCTCTGTCTCTCTGCTTGTTTCTCTCTCTCTCTCTCTCTCTCTCTCTCACACACACACAGACACACTCTATCTGTCTCGTTATCTCTCTCTCTCACAGACACATAGACACACTTTATCTCTCTCGTTATCTTTCTCTCTCTCTCTCTCTCTCTGTTCATCTGTCTGTGTGTCTGTCTCTCTCTGCCTGTCTATGTCTCTGTTTGTCTATCTGTCACTGTGTCTGTCTGTTTCAATACCTCTATCAGTCTGTCTCTCTGCCTTTTTCTTTCTTCCTGTCTCTGACTTTGTCTGTCTGTTGTTTTGTTTGTATGTTTATCTGCATTTGTCTGTCTGTCCGTCAGACTGTCAATCTGTCTGTCTTTGTCTCTCTCTGTCTGTCTCTCTCTGTCTGTCTGTCTGTCTGTCTGTCTCTCTCTCTCTCTCTCTGTCTCTCTCTCTCTCTCTCTCTCTCTCGAAATACATTTAGTATATGTTTTACCAATCATTGCTTTCCAGCAATTCTTGCTTACTAACAATCTTTTTAAAAATTTTCGAAAACTTGATTCCTTTTTGTTTCACCTTTATTATTATGTAGTGGGTAAAGTCAACTCTTGCTTCAGGTCATAACATTTTTGTGGTCCTGGTTGATGACGTTAGCTAGACCTGACTGTATATAACAATTATTCTTTACCAGTGATGACACTCCATGTTTTTTTCCTTGCCGAGGAGACTTGCTCTTGGCTCCGCGCGCATCTGCAGGTTTGGGGGGCGAAACCGTGGACTTTGGCAGCTCAAAGCTCTGCATAGTGACATGTTCTTTCAGTGGGTACCAGTGTGGCTTGTTATCCAGGAAAGCAAACTCTGGGGGAAGGGAGTAAACAAAATATATTTATAGAAATGAGGGGACTCAGGGGAGAAAAGTAGTGTTAGAAGGCAGCTCTGGCAGCTTATTTGGTTAACGCTCTCGACTGGCAAGCATTAGCCTAGGATTGGGATTCAAATTTCTGCTGATGCCCCTGTTTTTGAAGACCTTTAGCAATCTTTGGGAATTGTAAGTGAAGAAAAGGTAATAAAAAAATAACTGAAACATGTTAGAGGAATCAGAAATAAGAGATGATTGTATGATACAGCCTTAACAATGTTGAGAACAGAAGGGGACTTGTACTTGTAGGCCTTACTGCAAAAAGGTTAAAAGTGTCCCCATTCACAATATCAACATTTTAATTGATCAACTTTGATCTGCAGGCAGTCATACTTGAAAACAAAAAAATGCAAATTGATCACAACTCACCACTACTTTTTTCTTCTTTTAATCCAATTGAGATAATTAAAGTGAATACTGTAACACTTTATAGAAATGAAAGTTTGACCTTAATCTACCTTTACAAACACATAGGTAATTTAAAGACAACTGTACAGATGGTGAGACAATAATTTATAATGTAGAACATTAGAATAACCAGACCCAATAAACGATTGCAATGTAATCAAAATTTAAAACATCAACAAAATAGAGGCAAATATATTACAGACACTACATTAAAAAACAAAACCCTACCCTCTGTCTCTCCTTTCCTCTACCTCTTGTGATCAGTGCTTGTGACTGACCTCACTCAAAAGGCCTACTGTATAGGTCTTGTCAGTATGATGTGACTTAATTATACAGAAGCTCTGTCTCTGTGTAGTGGCACAAAACAACTCAGAGATTTTTTCACTGGCCCCGTGAATGGTACAACAATTTGCTAACATTAGCTCCTAAGATACTAACGAATAAGCAAACAAGCTAGGCAAATAACAAGCGTACCGTGCAGTTCAATAATGAGTTCGCCTAGAAAGTCATTGGCCTTGAACCTGTCGTAGTCCCAAACAGTGATCTCCAGGACTTTGTTCTGCAGCTCCAGACGCGCTACATCCTGGAACATGACTGTCTGGTGCCACTCGGGATTCAAAGTTCGAGGAATGTGCTTTGTTCGACGCTTATTCTCCGGCCTGTATATTAAGAGCATTTTTTACCACACTGTCACGGAACATCTACTGCTTATTGTAACAGAAAATGAAGAGAAAGATAACAAAATGCAAAATTTCAAAATCGTTTCTGTTTTTATTAAGTAATAACCATGGATTTTGTTTGCCTGAGTCATAACAGAATCACCAGGGATCACTTGTTAACTTTTTCAAAGCAGAATTCTATTTATCATTTTTATAGAATAGTTTAAAAGATCAGAGAAAGTTTGAGATATTGGATGACTATTATAAAGGACTGATGAATCTCAAACATTGACAATAATTACGTCAGTCAGAAAGTAATAAAACATTTTTTCCTCCACAATCATGCAAGGTATTAATCAAGCAATCCCGTCAGGTTTTTACAGAGGTTACATGCTTCCAATAATATTTACAGATCAGGACAGATTATAGGCCTACTTTAATTGCTAGGTGTTCAGAAAAACAAATTACCGGTATTCAAACAGATCTAAATGTGCTTTGGATATAATATGGCTTACTTTAAAATATGCAGAGCAATATATGTCGTTTGAGTTATGCCAATACATGTATAATATACAGTAACTGCATAAGATTACTCGTTGAGGAGATGGAAAATTCACTTTAGCATTACAATATCAAAATGTATTTCTATGAAAATTTACAAAGAGTGACATTATTATAATCTTTTTAAGGTTAATCTATTTTGTTGCTCAAATGTTCACCAGCACAGCTCCACTCTTTTTTTTGCGCTTCTTTTATATTAGTGTAAATAAACAAGAGTACCAAGAACATTTATTATCTTTTAAAATCTTGCACTTTCAAGGTATAGGTTGTTTTTTAACCCTGTGTATTAGACCTTAAATACACAAAAACAAAAACAACAAAACAAATAAAACAACAAAGCCTGGACTTTTGGATGTACGGGGCTGTGCTTTTGCTCTGTTTTATTGTTTATTATCATGCATTTTGTCCTATAACAATAATGCAATTTCAAGACTGGTCCTCCCGAAGCTGCTGGTGTTGAAAACTTGAGGAGTTGATGACTGTGTAGTCACAAGTGGAGGATCATTTGGCAAGATTGGGATGGTCTGTTCAACGCTTGTGCGGGTGTAGGTGTGCAGGTATCTTGAATGCTTGGAGACGCAGCTGGTATTAAAATAACCCTGTTTCGTCGAACTAGTGACTCGCTGTTTTCTGGCAGTGTAATGCATGATCTTGGAGAATGGTGTTGTTTTACCACAGTGAAATTACGTCCCACATATTTGATGAATACATTGTCCGCAGGGTTTACTTCCGCTTGAGGCTTGTTGGCAAGGTGACGCCTGTCTGCACATGTATTCGCTGTACTTATTCTCCCCGTTCTTGAAGAAGCTCTTGATTTGGTGATCTGGGGTAGAGTTTTTGTTCCTCAATGGGCGATTTTGTTTGTAATTTCCTGCCCATTAAAAGTTCACTTGGGGAAAATTTGTTCTGGAGGGGAGTGGCTCTGTAATTTAAAAGCGCTATGTAGGGATCATCTGCTCATTTTAGAAGGCTTTTGATGGTTTGAATGGCTTGTTCAATCATGCCATTGCTTTAAGGGTAGCGAGGTGAGCTGGTGGCATAAGTAAAACCGTAGCTTTTTAGCAAACTTTCGGAACTGCAGGCTAGCGAATTGAGGCCCATTGTCAGAGACTATGACGTCGGGTATTCCATGAGTCGCAATGATGGACTTCATCTTGACGATCAAGGGTGTGATAGATAGATCTTCTAACATCCCTATTTCCGGCCATCTGGAATAGTAGTATGTTACAGCTATGTAATTTTTGCCGTTGAGGCGGAACGGGTCGGCAGCTACTCGCGACCACGGTTGGTTTGGCAATTGAGACGGTAGAAGTGGTTCCTTGATGTCTGGTACCAGTTTAGCACAGGTCATACATTTTTTTAAATCATGCTGTCTATTTCGCTGGTGATATTAGGCCACCACACCGATTTATGTGCCAGAGCTGTGTATTTGGTTGTGTCAAGATGGCTTTCCTGAAGTCTGTTGAGGGCGTCTATTCTCAGCTCTCTTGGAATAACGATTCTGTCATCGTAGAGAAGGATATCGTTGACGATCGTGAAGTGCTGTCTGTTGGACCAATATTGTTTCAGGAGTCTGTTGGCTGCCATGCAAGTGTTCTATCTTGTTTGATATGGCTGGAAGTGAGTTGAAAACTTGTACTTCCATGGCTAGAATTTCTTCATAAAAGTGGATATCTGCCACACTTGGATCGCTTGATGTAGCCCTAGAGAGGGTGTCAGCTGTTATTTAGACATTATCAGAGCAACAAGGGACTTATGGTCTGTTTCAATGGTATATTCCAGCCCCTGCACATATTCACTAAACTTTTCCGATGCCCATGTTACCGCCAATGCTTCTTTCTCTTTTCTGCCTCCGTCGAGGTACAAAATATGTAGCTCACCGGCTTTCTGAGTCCATTCATCAGGAATTGGATAATAGCAGCTCCTATTCCTTGAATTAATTCGTTTGCTGCTATGATGGTTTTCAATTTTGAAGAGTAATGTGCCAGGATCGGTGTTGTTGTGAAATTTCTTTAATAACTTTAAATACCGTTTTCTATGGTTGCTCCCAGGTCCATTCATTTTCTTTGTTGAGTAGAGACCGTAAGGGTTCTGTTCCCGCAGCTAACTTTGTCATCTGGTTGACCATGTCTGAGAATCTTTGTAGTTCAGAAATGTTCTGTGGTGGAGGGAAATTTAGGATGCCATTAACCTTGCCTGGGTCTGCATGGATGCCTGTAGCGTCAATGATGTGTCAGAGGAATTTCAATGATGCTTGGAGACGGAGCACTTTTCGTTTAAACTGAGGCCTGCAGCTGGCAGGCGTTTCAAGACACTCGTACTCGCCTGTCATGAATGGCTTTGTCTGGGGCGTGAATGATGATGTCGTCGATGCGACATACGGTGCCATCTTGATTGCGTACAATCTCCGTCATGGTGCGTTGGAAGACTTCGGATGCTGAGCAAATGCCAAACCTGTTGAAGCAGTACCGTCCAAAAAGTGTTGAGGTGATGTATTTTTTGCATTCCTCTGAGAGTGGAATTTGCCAAAATTCTGATCTGGCATCCAACTTTGTGAAGAATTTGCTCCCCGCAAATTGTGCAAGGTCTTCATTCACCGATCTCAATGGGTGTACCTCTCGTTTGACGGCTTTATTGAGGGCTGTTAAGTCTACACATATAAAAAGACTGAAAAAAAATACTTGGAAAAGAAAACCATAAATACGCACAAATCTGAAGGCTATGTGATCACTAAAATCAAACAATGATCAAGCATCACTTCTAGTAACAAAAACAACTTTGACATTAAAGGAAGTGATAAATTCCTTGGAGTATAAAAGTGTGATGGCTGTATGTTATCGTGTAGCTTGATGGCGTATGGTATTTTTAGCTTACCCAGACCTGAGAATAGTTTAGGGAATTCCCGTTTGAAGTTGAGGCTGGCTTCATCAAGTTCTTGTATTCTTGTCACAAGACCCAGCTTGGTACATGCATGACGACTCAGGAGGTAGTGCTCTTGTCCTTTCACACCGTAAATGTTCTATCTGATGCTTTTGTCTTTGTGGCTCAGTGTCTTAGTTGCATAGCCCATGATTGTCAAGTTTTTACCTCCCGCTGCATGAAGTAGTTTGTCTGGTTGAGTTCATTAGGAGAGGCTATCATGTCTTTATCGCCAACTACTGTAACTGAGGCCCCAGTATCTAGCTTGAATGAATGTGGCTTTCCATCAAGCTGTACCTCAACTGTCCAGTCACTGTCATCTGTCAGTTGGTGTATCTCACCAAGAAGCGCTTTTTGTTCACCG
>RQTK01001731.1:17958-32958 GCA_003991915.1 Elysia chlorotica
AGATAGATAGATAGATAGATAGATAGATAGATAGATAGACAGACAGACAGACAGACAGACAGATAGATAGATAGATAGATAGATAGATAGAAAGATAGATAGACAGACAGACAGACAGACAGATAGATAGATAGATAGATAGATAGATAGAAAGATAGATAGACAGACAGACAGACAGACAGATAGATAGATAGATAGATAGATAGATAGAAAGATAGATAGACAGACAGACAGACAGACAGATAGATAGATAGATAGATAGATAGATAGAAAGATAGATAGACAGACAGACAGACAGACAGATAGATAGATAGATAAATAGATGGGTATATATATATATATATATATATTTAAACAAATGAAACTACATGTATACATCAAGTATCATACATCTTCATATACATCTGCGGAACTGACCTTTCTTAAAGCGGAGCCCCACTCCAGAGATCATGCAGATGCGCTGCCGCTTGGGCGAGTGACTCACGATACTGGCATGCTCCTTCATGCACGCGTACTTGACTCGGTTCTTCTGGTGGAACTGATGGGGGACACAGGGGTGAGCGCAAAGTCAGGCTTGGCCAAAGGGCAAAGATAAGTAGACTTTAACCAAGACAGAAAAAAACGAAGCCCGAAAATGTGTTTAGGGATCACGTGATTTCCAAGCGCGGTAAATACAGGCTTGGCTCTGTGTGGTGGCCTTTGGGGTAGGACATTGGATTTTGACGTAAAAAGTTCGTGGTTCGAGCCCTGGCGATTTTGTTTCTTTCTGGTTGGGTTGGTGTCAGCTTAATGTGACCGGCTGAGACAGCAGTCATGGTATCCCCGCTCTGTCTCGTGTGTGGCAGGACATGAAATTGTCAGACGTCAGTCTTGGGGTCCGTCCAAAATGTAGTCTATATATATACATGTTTTCACTTTTGTACTCTGTGGATACATTCATTATGTATCTGTGTTATTCATTGACAGAACAAAATTTCCAACTTGGATTTATGAAGTTATATCGTATCTCAATTTATCTATCTCATCTTATAGAGTGTAAGGATTACGAAACAACACTACACCCACCCCAGGATATAAATTCACAGAAGCACAAGCAGCCCTTCGAAAGTGTACAAACAGCATCTATTTTCATTTTTTTGTAATGTGCTTGTCTAATGCAATACGGCGGCGAGTTTCCGGAAATGTCAGTACATGTATTGTAATTTGATAGAACAGGAATAGGGTAGGTATTTTTCTCATGCGCATCAAAGTTTCTAGTATAGATTTGGGAAAATATCATGTTTAATCTGTGGTAGTGTTTAATATGTGGTAGTGTTTAATCTGTGCGCATCTTACTTTTTAGAATTGATTTGGGAAAATACCATGAACTCGTTTTAAGCTTGTTCTCATAGAAAGGGAAAAGACTGTTTTGTCTTGAACGTGGACATGTTTTTGGATAACTTTTATATCATATCGTGTTGTTTTTTATCCGCTCCTAATTCTTTTTATCTGTGGTACCCACCATTCTAGATAACTTTTATATTGTGATTTTTTAAATATCTGCTCCTAAATCTTTTTATCTGTGGTACCCACCATTCTAGATAACTTTTATATTGTGATTTTTAAATATCTGCTCCTAAATCTTTTTATCTGTGGTACCCACCATTCTAGATAACTTTTATATTGTGATTTTTAAATATCTGCTCCTAAATCTTTTTATCTGTGGTACCCACCATTCTAGATAACTTTTATATTGTGATTTTTCTTTATATCTGCTCCTAATTTTTTAAATCTGTGGTAGTGTTTAATCTGTGGTAGTGTTTAATCTGTGATAGTGTATAATCTGTGATAGTGTTTAATCTGTGGTAGTGTTTAATTCGGTGGTAGTGTTTAATCTGTGGTAGTGTTTGATCTGTGGTAGTGTTTAATATGTGGTACCCACCATTTTGGATAACCTTTATATTGTGATTTTTCTTTATATCTGCTCCTACACTTTTTTAATGTGTGGTACCCACAATTCTGGATAACTTTTATATTGTGATTTTTTTTATATCTGCTTATATTTTTTTCAATGTGTGGTACCCACCTTGTAGAAGTCCAATGCCAGGGCAATGATCACGGCCCTGTGGTACCCACCATTCTGGATAAATTTCATATTGTGATTTTAAAAAAATCTGCTCCTAAATTTTTTTTAACGTGTAGTAGTGTTTAATATGTGGTACCCACCTTGTAGAAGTCCAAGCCGAGGGCAATGATGACGGCCACGACGAGTGCGACATAAGGCAACCAGGCCACGCTCTCCGGGATGAGAAGTCTGCTCTCGTGCACGAACACGGTGGCGGCGGTCAAGTTGGCGGCCATGACGGGTGACCAAGGTCAAGGTCAAGGTCGATGATGGAATCAAGGTCAAACGGTCGAAGGTCAAAGTCAAGGTCAAAGGGAATGGGGCGGCGCCAAACAGGTTCATCCCAGATCTTTCTGGTGGGGGCTTTGTTTACAGTCAATTAGACGTTGAACTGAAGAGGGAGGGAGGGAGGAAGGAAGGAAGAAGGGAAAGGAGGGAGGTGGGGGAAGGAGTGTAATTTCGATGTCTGTGAAGAGGGCAAGAGTTGTGTTACTTGGAGTTCTCTTCTCTAAGAGCAGGCTTGCTTGGAGATCCAAATAACGCTGTGGTCTTGTTTTGGTTTCAATCATAGGCTCGTTGCTCTGTTGAGTAAAGAATAGATATAGATTACTCTTTTTTTTTAAACTAGTCGTGATAAAATTGAAATAAAGTTCACTATCGTCCAAGATAATAATTAGCAATGGGTATTGTATAACACATAGATTGTTTATAAAAAATTATTGATATGCAGTAATGTTTTATACTATTCGTTAAAATCCGGTACTGGCTACGGTGGATTCCTTTCTATTTGGCTGTATCCTAAACATGTCTGAGCTACAAAAAAAAAATACTAATTATAATGTTAATCGTCGAATAAATGAAATGTTTCGTTTTAAAAGCGGTTTAAAAAAAAAGGCTTTGCAAAAATATGAAGTCATGAAAATAGTCTCAAATTCATTAAAAGTTAGTACTTTTAGTATGATTTGATTTGAGTTTGTTGCTTAGCGCCCAAAATCAACAATACAACGGCCATCTTGTGGGCGAGTCCCAAACCAAAAATCTGATATTTGTACGTGCATGCACACAGAGAGAGTGCGAAGATACCAGGACTTTTGTCTCAGCCACCTAACACAGACTCAACGTAGGAACTAAATCAAACAAATAAACTGTTGACCGATCGTAGGTTTTGAATGAGAAGCCTCTAAAGTGTGAAACAAACGCTCTACCACAAAAAAACTATCTATAAAGTTACGAAAATAATAATATTCAAAAATCCCTGCCTACCCTGACTGAGATCATTAACCCTTGGGAGTCAGCTTGACCTCAATACAGCAATACAGCACAATAAGGGTTAACATAACAACCACCAAAACGGTTTGCCGCCAATCTGACATTTAACAGGGCATAACAGCGAGTATCAACATGTCATAACTAACTTGTTTCTATTGCTATAACGAAATGCAGTAGAACCAAAACATGCTGTTGTTTCTGCCACAAACGAGAATATAATAGACACTGGCTGTATCCTAAATATATCTGCGTTATAATAAAAATACAAATTATAATGTTAATTCTCCAATAAGTCACATGTATCGTTTTAAAAAGAGTTAAGAAAAAAGGCTTTGCAAAAATATGAATTTCATGAAAATAGTCACAAATGTATTAAAAGTTATTGAATATTTTAGTTAATTTTAGTTTCAATGAGTTTCTTGCTTAGTCCCCAAAGTCAACAATACAACGGCTATCTTGTGGGCGGGTCTCAAGTCTAACATTTGACAATTTTACGTGCATCCACACAGAGACAGTGCGAAGATACCAAGACTCTTGTCTCAGACACCCACTTTATATTAACACAGACCCAAGCAATGAACTAAATCAGACAAATAAACGGTTAGCCACTCGTGGGGTTTGAACCACAAAGCCTTAAAATTGCGAAACAAACGCTCTACCACAAAAAACTATCTATAACGTTATGAAAAACAATATACAAAATTTCCTGCCTACCCTGAATCAGACCATTAACCCATGGGAGTCAGCTTGACCTCAATACAGCAATCCAGCACAATAAGGGTTAACATAACAACCACCAAAGCGGTTTGCCGCCCGTCTGACATTTAGCACGGCATAACCGCGAGTATAAAGATGTCATAACTACCTCGCTACGATTCCTAACGAAATGCATTAGGACCAAAAACATAATTGTTGTTTCTCCCACAAACGAGGAATAATTGACGCTTAATATGCAAAAGACACTTATATCAAATATCACATTAATAAATCAACGCCGTAGAAAAAATGTCAAATGTCTAGATGTATCCAATGTGTTAACCTCCTTTCTGCATTAAAGACTTTGCGTTCCACACGATCGTAAGAGATGACGTAATTACGCTACTAAGGCATATGTTTTGTTTTTTTCGGATTTTCCCTTGGCTCCGGCAATACTATTGAACGCTTGTGCATAATACTACCTTACAAATCATCGTCGTTCTCGCTATGGAATCCGTAATCGCAAAGCTTTTAATATTGTGCAGGCCCGTCATAAATATACATGGCAGAGTTTATAGACCTGACCCAACAATGTGCAAAGAAGGTCGTATTTTTACTAACAGTGGGGAAAGTTGTGGCACAACGCCTGCTTCATAAACATTCATAAGGTACAGTCTGAAAAAAACTTACACCCTAGCCACCAGGCTCCAGCCTCTAGCCACAATCCTTCATCTTAGCTTCTAGCCTCAAGCTCTTAGCCTCCATTCTCCTGTCTCCAGCCTCTAGCCTACAGACTCCAACCTCCAGCATCTAGATTATAGCGTCTAGCCTCAAGCTCTCAAGCTCTCAGCCTCTAGCCTCCATCCTCCAGTCTCCAGCCTCCAGCCTCTAGCTTATAGCCTCTAGCTTATAGCCTCTAGCCTCCAGCGTCCAGTCTCCAGTCTTTAGCCTCAAGCCGCAATCCCTCAGCCTCTAGCCTCATCTAGCCCCGCGATCTCAGCCTTCAGCCTCTAGCCTCCAGCATCTAGACTCCATCCTTCATCTTAGCCTCCACTCTCCACAGCCTGTATCCTCTAGTTTCCATCCTCTAGCCTCTAGCCTCGATCGTCTAGCCTCCAACCTCCAGCCCCTAGCGTCTAGCTTCTATCTACAAGTTGTCCAATCTCTAGCTTCGAGTCTTGTCTACACCGTCGTTGATCACGTCCAAATCCCGACCTCTTGAAACCAAAATCCACCCTCGCCTCCCGCCCATAGGCATCCAACCTCCCACCCCAGACTCTTGGCCAACATGAACACTCTTGGCACTGAACCTCCTACCCTCTAAACCTAATCCCCTATCCCCAACCCCTCACCTTCTCTTCACACTTCAAAACACCAATCCCTCACCTCCCCCTCCTTAAACCTCAAGACCCCAACCCAAGTATCCTCCATAATTATTTCATTTCACATTCAGCAATTTCGGGCTAATTTGCATAAAGGGACACCAAATTTTTTGCACCAACGCCTAAGCAGTCTGGATTATATCAAGAGGCAAAAAAAAAAAGAGAACGCACCAAGAAGCGAACATTACCATTGCTTTTCACCGGGTGGCAGGCTTTAATTTAATTAAATATTCAAACCTAAAATTATTCTGTTTTTCGTCGTACACGACGAAAGTATCTTAAGATTTTCACTGTTCTCCGAATTATGTGCAGTTGCACTTTGAAAATATTGGTCGGAAACTGTTTGTTCGTTGCTTAAAGTCCAACATCAGCACTATAAGTATCAGCTATGCTGGGAACGGGTCCTAAAGTCGCCGTATATGATCCCCCAGGGGAACCTAGGAGACGTTAAACCCGGAGAGAGGGAGAGAATTCTTTCCCTGCCTCTATAGAGAAAACGGGTCCTAAAACAAACGCCTGGCAATTTTACGTGCTGCCATACAGAGACAGTCGCAGATACAAGGTCTTAAGTCTATCTCCTGTCTCAGACTGGGGATATTATACTAACACAGACCTAATCAATATGGGACAAAACTATTAATTTATTCGACTTCGATTTGGTTGGAGATAGCATATCTCTCTATTGTAACGATAACGATAAGTCGCCACAACTACAATACAAACAACAAAAAATCGATAGGTCAGAATAATTGCTAAATCATAAAGATTTGGGAGGCCCTGAGAAGGGCTGAAGTAGACCTTAACGTCCCATAGGTAT
Organism: Elysia chlorotica; assembly: GCA_003991915.1. Lineage (NCBI taxonomy): Eukaryota > Metazoa > Mollusca > Gastropoda > Plakobranchidae > Elysia > Elysia chlorotica. Next base: position 24,227 of record RQTK01001731.1, read on the forward strand.
CATCAAGGATTCAATACAGTGGTCGGATTTTAGAGTGGGATACCCATGACTTGGTCGTCGTTCCCATTATTATGATACTGACCCAACCAGATGGTCAAAAACACGTCAAAAAAAGGAGTGGGGGAGGGGGGATATAAACCCACAATCTTCCCCTTAGATGCCTAGCTCTATGGCCAAATCTTCATTCACAATTAAAAAAAAGGATAAACAGATTAAAGAGAAAAAAGCAAAGAAAATACCCCACAAATCAAAATAACATACACTTTAACCAAGCAAAACCCCCCAAACAAAACGAGTCTGGGCATATCCTAATTGGAACCCAAAAAAGCAACAACAATTCTTTAATTTGCATGAAAATCACTGGAAAATCTAAAACTCGCTTAGCAATAGACTTGGTCTGAACTCTGGGACGAAAAATGTGAACATATCATCACACTCTATTGTAAAGTTCATAAACATTCCGAATTTTTTTTCTGTCTCTGTCTCTATCTCCCCAATGTATTTCTCTTCAAGTTGCTGTTCTTCTAGGATATTTCTTTTACTGCCCTATTCCACACACACACACACACACGCACACACACACACACACATACATACATACATACATACATACATACATACATACATACATACATACATACATACATACATACATACATACATACATACATACATACATACATACATACATACATACATACATACATACATACATACATACATACATACATACATACATACATACATACATACACACACATACACACACACGCACTCACGCACACACGTACACATTACTTACAAGGTTTTCGAATTTCTGTTCTTACATTACCATAACAAACAAAACCCAGTCTAGACGTTCTGAGTCTGTATCTTGTCCCCTTATTATCCGAATCCTTACACAACTTTAATCAACCAGCCAGACTTCTGCCTTTCTTTCCTCATAGACTTACGTTCTTTTCATTCTATTAAGTCAACGATGCTTTTAATTATACTCAACAAACTATGCTTTTTCATTTTACTTAATCAACTATGCTTTTAGTTTTACTTAATCAACTATACAAATAATATTTTGACAACATTATATTTAAAACCAATGTGTAACTTTTTGTGTCTCTTACATAATGACCCCCTTTTTTTAACTCGTTCACACACCATTAAATATTCCCAAGCAATCTTGCTACTTAACTCAGTAAAATGTTGTTTTTTCCACTACTCCGTTTATGTATGTATGTCTCTATGTTTTTAAGTAGTTATTCTTTTTCATACTAACTTTCTCTCGTATTGTATGTGTCTCTATGTATGTATCTATTACGCTTCTAATCAAAATAACCTCTGTTGATTTATCTATCTTCACACTCCATACTATGTATTCTATTATACTCTCTTCCTTTCTCCCTCATTTTCCTCCCCCATCTCGGTCTTTCTCTCTTTGCTCCCTCTTGCATACGCCTCTCATTTAGTGTCCTTCTTGCTCTCTGCACGTGGTAATGCATGAATACAGGCACACACACACACACACACACACACATAATAAACAAGTCGCCTGACGAGAGCAGCATTTTGAAACTCTAGTCGCGATAGGTAAATAATTGTTTTTACCTATATAATATATATACACACATCTCATTTTTTCCTCTTTTCCACCAACCACTAAACGCTAGAGAGGATTGCAATTTTCACATCCTTATACCAAAAACCTCACATACATACACACATTAAACACATTGTACAGACAGACAGAAAGACAGACAGACGACAGACATGCTGACAGACAGAAAGACAGGCAGACAGATAGACAAACAGACAGACAGGCAGACAGATAGACAGACGGACAGACAGACAGACAGACAGACAGTAAGACATGCACACTGACAGACAGACAGGCAGGCAGAAAACTTCCCGCAATTTCCTACATGATACAAGAAATGGGGTTTTTTTTGGACACTTTGGTTTCTTCACTTGTCAATATGAACCCATCAAATTTTTGTCCTGAGCTCTCCCTAGATCTGATGAAGACATGTTTTGAGCACTGTTAACCCTCTATCTCGGGTTGCAAATACTCTTTAACCCCTTGGCGCCACTGCCACAGGCAAGATTTTTATCGCAAGTCAAGTCAAAATCAAATTACACTTTATCGCTTTTTGACACTTTTTCATTTAAGAGAACATAGAAAAACGTGAACATCAAATTGTCTTCTTTAGGAAAACAAATTAGTTGGATTATTCTTAAAAAATGAGAGAGATACATTGGTAGACTGGACTGAAACAAATTTTCGATTTCCGACTATTGTAATTTTATACATCATCACTATTTCATCATTGATAACTAGATTATCTCGCAGAAGTATCCCGGGATAATGTTTGGCCTACATTTTTCTATGTTACCACATGGACAGAGCGGTGCTATCATAATTTGTATATCAGCTCGTGTCGTTAAACTGACACCTATAACTACCACGGAGCACGATGTCGTATTTGGGATTTGAACTAGAGACATCTTGATAAAAGGACAGGCGCTCTGCTAACTGGTTATCTTACACTAGAAGTGCGAAACCAATAAACCATCAAAGTATTCAATAACAGCCAAAAAATGTAAAAAACAAAACAAAGGACAAAAAAGCAACTACAACAACAAAAAGGCGTACAAATAAGATAGAGTAAGAAAAGATAAGATAAGAGGACAAATACTGTATTCTTATTCTTGTAGAAATGTAAACTATCATACTAATTCAGATTAAATCGGATAAAACTTATCAAACAAAATAGAGTTGTATAGAAAGTTTAAACAAAACAAAAATTAAGGTTGTCTCAACAATTATGCCTTAATTATGAGCAGACCACACGCTATTTTATATACACATAGACAGATCTATGTCCAATTATAGAAATTTTTAAAATATACGATGAGCAATTATGGAACAACATATAAAAATAAAAATGTGAGTTCTTACATTGAATATGATGAGAATATTATAGATATTCTTAAATAAATTCCTTTGAGGAGAAAAATACACCCAACAACAAGTAAAATGCAAAAATATAGGTTGTTGTTCTTTCCCGAGTATATATATACTTCCTTCACTCTTTGATTGTGAATATACCTCCTTCCCTCTTTGATTTTGCATATAACCCCTTCCCTCTTTGACTGTGGATATTTAACCCACAGTGTCTGCTTGACTGATTGACTTTGTCTCCGGTTTCACCAACGCTAGGGATAAAAAGTTATATGATCTGATCTTGGAAATAATTTTTCAGGCTCCTTTTCTTCAACACAACACAGTGCTTGCGGTCACGGGGCTATGTAAAAAACGTAGACGATAGGTAATTTATGTGCATGGGAGGCGCTGTGGCCTTGGGGTAGAACATCAGTTCCCGACGCAACAGGTTCGGGTTCGAGCCCTAGCAATTTCGCTCCCTACTGGTTGGGTCTGTGTCAGTATAATGTGACCGGCTGAGACAGGGGTCATGGTATCTCCGCCCTGTTTTTGTGCGTGGTAGCACATACAATTGTCAGACGTCAGCCTTGGGGCCCGTCCGCAATATAGCCTATATAGCGTTGATGTTGGACGTTAAATCCACTCAACATCAATCAACAAGCGGTGTCCAATCATAATAGCTCTGTCCCAGACTTACGCCTACGGAAACAATGAGCGATCGAGTACATTTACCCAATGTCAAGGGGCCGGTCGCGGGATTCGAAACGCGGATCTAAGGTTGTGAGACCTATGTTTTTAACACTTGAGCCAGCCATAGAACGAGAGAGATACAGAGATAGAGAGAGAGAGAGAGAGAGAGAGAGAGAGAGAGAGAGAGACGTAGGCTATAACACTTGAGCCATTTCCCCACCCCCAACCCCCACCCCATCTTAAAGGGCATTATTATGTGATACATTATCAATGTGTAAATCCTAATGAATGTAATTGCTCTAAGAGGCATACTCTGAGTGGGTGGTGCAACTCGAGAGCGAATCTTTATTGATAAAGACTGGTAGGTTAAAAAACAGCACAACGAAAACATAGAGAAATTATCATCGATTCAGAGAAAGAAAGAGATACAGAGAGAGACAGAGACAGAGAGAGAAAGAGAGACAGAGAGAGAGACAGACAGACACGGGGAGTAAAAAACAGATAAATTAAAGAGGAAGGAGATAACCAAATTGGTTTAGAGAAAGAGAGATATAAATTTGGTAGAGAGAGAGAGAGAGAGAGAGAGAGAGAGAGAGAAAGAGAGAGAGAGAGAGAGAGAGAGAGAGAGAGAGAGAGAAAGAGAGAGAGAGAGAGACAGACAGAGAAAAGACAGAGAGAGACAGACAGACAGACAGACAGACAGACAGACAGACAGACAGACAGACAGACAGACAGACAGACAGACAGACAGACAGACAGACAGACAGTTAGACAGACAGGCAGACAGACAGACTGACAGACATGGAGACAAAAACAAAGAAAGTAAAGAGAAAGGAAAGAACCAAATTGGTTTAGAGAAAGAGAGATAGATAGATAGATAGATAGATAGATAGATAGATAGATAGATAGATAGATAGATAGATAGATCGATAGATAGATAGATAGATGAATAGATAGACAGAGAGAGAGAAAGAGAGAGACAGACAGACAGACATAGAGAAAGTAAAGAGGAAGGAGAGAACAAAATTGGTTCAAAGGGATGAATAACGATTTTTGTATTCTGTATTTTTTATTCTGTATTCTGTATTCTGTATTCTGTATTCTGTAATCTCTATTCCGTATTCTGTATTCTGTATTCTGTATTCTGTAATCTCTATTCCGTATTCTGTATTCTGTATTCTGTAATCTCTATTCCGTATTCTGTATTTTGTATTCTGTATTCTGTATTTTGTATTCTATATTCTGTATTCTGTATTCTATAATACAGAATACAGAATACAGAATAAAGAATATTATTCTTTATTCTGTATTCTGTATTCTGTATTCTGTATTCTGTATTCTGTATTCTGTATTCTATATTTTGTGTTTTGTATTCTGTATTTTGTATTCTGTATTCCGTATTCTGTATTCTGTATTCTGTATTCCGTATTCTGTAATCTGTATTCTGTATTTAGTATTCTGTATTCTGTATTCTATATTCATCTATTCTGTATTCTGTATTCTGTATTCTGTATTCTGTATTCTGTATTCTGTATTCTTTATTCACCACGATGCACATACTGTGAGTGGGTGGTGCAACATGAGACAGAATCGTTATTGATAAAGACTGGCAGATCCATACGGAAAGTTACCCAATTTTTGCTATGCTTGCGCAAGGAATGGTGTCTGTATCCTAACATTGTAGATTTTGTAGGTTATATACAGAGAAACAGAAAATAAATACAGAACATTTGATATTTTTCATTATTGTGTTAGAATATAAATGGAGGAAAAGATCGGGATAAATGGATAGATTGATGGTTCAAGATGTAGATTGATAGAAGGATAGATTTTAAAAAAACTCAGAGAAAGAAAGAAAGTGAGAGAGAGAGAGCGAGAGAGAGAGAGAGAGAGAGAGAGAGAGAGAGAGAGACAGACACACAGACAGACAGACACACAGACAGAGAAACCAGAGACAGAAACAGAGAGATAGACATATCCACAGACTGAAAGGAGAGGTAGAAAGAGTCAACTATCAAACCGAATCATTTACAACTGCAGACAATATACAAACATTGAAAATGACGTGAACAAAACTCTGTCACTCATTTGGTGATGAAGACAATTTAAGGCTACCCTATATATCAGGCAGAGTCACTGAAGTCACTACAGTGAATACTTTTAGACATAACAAGGGTAATAGTGATCTATTTATTTTAACTTTGTTTTATAGTTAGGATAAAATGATACTTAGTGAGTGTTTCTTTTCAAGCCTACAAGTCTAAAATGTAAACTGTCATAACTTTGCCTACCTTTTAATGATCTATAAATCAATTTTGTTCTAAATACAGATAGTTGTAAATTAATTTTAGGTGATCTGTCTGTTATTTTTGGAAGCCTCGAGACAAACCACTCATCACGTACACACAAACCCACATACTTGTTTATTTTGTTGCTTAACGTCCAACTTCAGCGCTAACTAGGTTATATTGTGGATAGGCCCCAAGATTGACGTCTGACAATTTTACGTGCCTCCACACAGAGATAGTGCGGGAACACCATGACTTCTGTGTCAATCGGTCCCTTTAAAGTGACAGTGATCCAACCAGTAGGGGGCGACTTCGCCAGGACTCAAACCACGGACCTCCTACGTCGGAAGCCAATGTTCTACGGGGCTACAGCTAAGCAACAACGCAACGCTTAGAGCTAGGGGGGGGGGGGGGCGCTTTAGTCGTAAAAAGAATGACAAGGAAACAAATCACATTGTTAACACCCTCGAGCAATCTATAAGCCAAACATCAGCACTCACGTTAACATAAAAGGTTATTCTATTTTGATTCACACTGGCTAACAAAATCGGTTGGCTGTAAAGTTACACACTTCGAAAAATGGCAACATCTCAAAAACAACAAAAAGCCAAAAAAAAAAAAGCCAAAAAAAATAAAAAGCCAAAAACCAATTTATTCCGTGGGCGCCTCCAAACATTCCCAGTATAATTCACTTGTTAAGTCGGGATCGATAAATTCTATCATGTAAACGGCTTGGTGTGGCCAAAAACTAATTCCTGAAAATGCAAAACACGGCAATATTAAATTAACGTAACTGATTCTTAGTATAGATGCGAGATAGATGCGAGGCGGGGGTATCTAAGACAAAAAATTGATGTACGAGAGAGAGAGAGAGAGAGAGAGAGAGAGAGAGAGATGGAGAAAGAGAGAGAGAGAGAGATAGAGAGAGACAGGGAGAAAGAGAGAGAGAAAGAGAGAGAAAGAGAGAGAGAGAGAGAGAGAGAGTCAGAGAGAGAGAGAGAGAGAGAGAAAGAGCGAGAGAAAGAAGGGCGGGAGGTAGAGCGATTAAGAGAGAGAGAGAGAAGTCAGAGAGAGAGAGAGAGAGAGAGAGAGAGAGAGAGAGAGAGAGAGAGAGAGAGAATGCCGTTCGACTTATGAATAACAGAAGAGAAATACAGCCAAAAAAAAAGTCATAATCCACAGTCTCCTTGTTCTTTAACTCAAGCTCTGTGTATATAACCCCCCCCCACCCTTGGCTTAAGAACAGTTCTGCTAAACTCACAGCACTTAATAGCCCATATACTTTATTGTATGATAATTATATACAGTTTGATACTGTGTGGGGTTGGCGGCTGGGATTGAAGCCAAAACTGCCAGTAAAACTAGATCTTTTTTTCTTTTTTTTCTCTTTTTTTGTTTTTGTTCTTTGTTTTGTTCAATAAAAGAGACAATTTCGTTTCTTATGCTTACACTTACAGACCACTCAATTCGGTGATTAAGAAATAAATGGCACTAGCTCCGACGCTTTATTCAATATCAATGTTGTGTTTGAGCTGCAAAATATGTGGGATAGAAATATACTCAAGCAAAAAAAAACAACAACAAGAAACCAAAGCTACATGTGCTGCTGTTGAGGTAATTATAGTCTTGCAGCAGAAATAGAAATTATGAAGTTTTATATATGGCAAGATGTGTGTGTGTGTGTGTGTGTGTGTGTGTTGTTGCTTAGCGTCCGACGTCAGCAACATATAGGCTGTATTGTAGACGGGCCCCAAGACTGAGGTCTGAGAAGTTTATCGTAATCGTAACATAGAGACAGGGCGGAGGGCGGGGATACCATGACTCCTGTCTCAGCCGGTCACATTAAATTGACACCGACCCAACCAGTAGGGGATGACGTCGAAAGAGCGGGACTCGGACCACGGACCTCTCCAGCGTCGAAAGTCAATCTTCTATCCCAGGGCTTCCGCACCCCCCCCCCCCCCCTTGGCAATAAGAAATATATATCAAAATTTATATATAAAAAAACCTATGTGCCAGACCCGTAGCAGTTACTGGTGATCAGGACTCTAAATTTCTATTTGCAATCAATTGCCTTAATGGAAACATTGATAGCGTTTTCTTTTCTCGGTGCATAACAGTCCAAGCCGCCTGTGTATCGTATGCTTTTACGTTTGATTATAAACAAACAAAAAGAAAACAAAAACCTGTGCAGTTTTTTTTTTCAAAGTCAGATAGTTTATAGTATGCAAGGCACCAAAAAAATTCAAAATATGTATAGAATAGCTCTAAGAATACAAAACGATACATATTGATATTGCATATTGATAACCAAGCTCTTCTGCGACATTCACATTTAATAGTTTATGGTATGGCCGTTTTTTGTTGTTTGTATTAGTTTAGTAACAAAACATCACCCAAAGACCGCTAGATCTTAGTTTACCGCTTTCTACTACATTTTCAGACATGGGTAACAACATATTACCTTTCAACCAATAACAAACAAGATAAAATCAACGGAAACCAACGGAAACCAACGAAAATTAACGAGGACTCTCGGAATTGAGCGAGGGAACGCTAGGGAACGCACTAACCGCATTAGTCTGTTTAGGTTTGTTTTGCTAAAGTCAATTGAGTTGAAGTTGGTCTCTACTCATCAAATGTAAGTGACAGGGTTAGACGCACTAATCGCATTAGGCTGTTTAGGTTTGTTTTGCTAAAGTCAATTGAGTTGAAGTTGGTTTCTACTCATCAAATATAAGTGACAGGGTTAGACGCACTACAATTGGCTGCTAATTCAGCCTAGTCTTGGTACAGCTCTTAACCCTTGGCAGGCC
>RQTK01001731.1:37958-44266 GCA_003991915.1 Elysia chlorotica
CCCTAATCCTGACTCTGTAAAATCACATGAACAAGTAAAAGATAGAAAAAAAATAAAAAAAATTGGAACATCAATTTCCCTTGACCTATCAACGTGGTGGAGACAAGATAAATAGGTAGAGCGAAGAACCTTCTAGTTAGAATGATGTACTTGTTCGATACCCCAATCAGCCAGTTTTATTTCCAGCTAGTTGAGTTTGGTGTTGCTAAGCGTCCAATGTCCACACAATAAAATTATGCTATATTGTGGACGGGCCCCAAAACTAATATCTGACAAATGTAGGTGCTGCGACACAGAGACACTGCGGGATGCCATTACTTTGTCTTAGCCGATCACATTATACCAACACCGACCCAATCAGTATGTAGACGAATCGACAGAGCGGGACTCGAACTACGGACCTTCTGCTTCGGAAGCCTAGGTTGCACCCCAAGGCTAGTCCCCTCCCCTCCCCAAGCTATTTGGGTCGGTGTCACTCAGTATAACATGCCCGATTGAGTTCTAGTTATACAGCTCCGAAACCCATTTTCGTACAAGATCCCCCCTGAACTTTGGGAACAACTTAGTCAATCTAGATCTGGTGAAGAGCTTCATATAGCCGTACCAGGGATGTCGTATCAAAGTATCTATGATTGCTTTGGATAAGACTACACAGACTGGCTAAGATAGGAGTCATGGTATCCCCGCCCTGTCTCGTGTGTGGCAGCACATAAAATTGTCAGACGTCAGACTTAGGGCCCGTCCACAATGTAGCCTATGTAGTGCTGATGTTGGACGTTAAATCAACTCAACTCCACTCAAGACTACATAAAAAAAAAACTAAAGGGCAACTCTTGTTTTTTATCGCGATTTCCATCAACATCGTCCACCATTTGTACATGCATACATACACACACACACTCAAAACTTCCAAGAGTCCAAATTATACATCCGATGAGCAGGGTTTTTGTCCATTAAAGAATTAGACATAACACCCTCTCTCAAAGTCTCTCTCTCACTCTCTCTCTCTCTCTCTCTCTCTCTCTCTCTCTCTCTCTTACAATATAGCCCATATAGTGCTGATGTTTGACGTTAAATCAACCCAACTACAACTACTCTCTCACACTCTCCCTCCCTCCTTCCCTAGGTCTATCAGTCTCAACCTAGATTTGACACGTTGGCTCACTAGACAGCTTAATTTGTGTGTCGATTTGCAGTCCGAGTCGGGATAGAACCGACTAGATAACAAGAACGAACTCCCACGGAACCAGTCCGATTTCGCGACCGGTCCGAAAAGTTTCTTACTGGTTTGGATCTTTGCTTTCCTTGATTTTTTGTTGCCAAGCGTCGTGCGTTAGCAGTATAAAGGCTGTATTATGGAAGGACTCCACCGTCTAACAACTTTACGTACTGTCACACAGAGACAGTGCAGGAACAGCATGGCTCTCTTTCAGTCGGTTACATTATACTGACACCGACCCAACCAGTAGGGGACAAAGTCGTTAGACAGGCTAGGCTCAAACCACGAACCTCCTGCGTCGAAAGCCGATGTTCTACCCCAGGACTACCCTCCCACAAAAGTATACGAACACGAAAACGGAAAAGAAAATGAGGAAAAAGATAATTATGCGTTTACATGTATTTAATTTTTAACCCTCCCGCCCAGCTGAGATAAGAGTCTAAGAATCCCCGCTCTGTGTGTGTGCCAGCACATAAAATTGTCAGACGTCCTCCTTATGGCCCGTCCACAATATAGTGTATTTAGTCCTAATGTTAGACGTTAAACCAACTCAACTCAATGCAATACAGCGTCAGTCTCCATTCCCCACCTCTGTTAGGGAGGTCTACGGTTCCAGCCCATAATCGGATAAAAACCAATACTTTTTTGTCGGATTACTGGTTGGATCAATGTCCAAATAATGATACTACCAGAGACAAGGGTCCTGGTTTCGTGGAACTCTCTTTATATCGAGGCATGTGAACATTGCGACATTTCCTAGTGTCTAAAATACGTCTGAAATACGGCATTACTAAACCAACCCCCCTCTTTTTCCACACACACACACACACGTACATACACACCCATTGTTGTCCAAAATATTTTAAACTCAACGTTACAACAAGCCTCGTTTTTGGTTTCACTCATTCACAACCGATTCAAACTCGATTCTCAAAACCTCAAAACCTCACAATCTTTAAAACTCAGAACCGATTATTTTAAAAATCGATTCCGAGACACACGATTATTTGTCTCGTGGACTCCCCTGCTGTCACGTAGCTCTGGGATTTCCCGATAATTCCAGATGTATATTCATGAATTGTTTTAACCGAGGCCACTCCAGTCTATCCATTGGGAGTACCCTCAGGGAGGGATGACATAAGCACGGGTGACTGCACCAGACATCCTCTATGCGTGTGTGTGTTTGTTTTTGTTTTGTTTGGTTTTGGGTTTGTTTTTGTTTTTGTTGATTTTGTTTTGCTACAATGGTTGCCATTCAGTTGTTGTTGTTTTTTTACTTTTGTAGCTAGGCCTACCCAGTTTTCTCGTTCGTAACTATATCATCATTATCTTACTATCTATCTTCTATCTATTTATCTATCTATCTATCTATCTATCTATCTATCTATCTATCTATCTATCTATCTATCTATCTATCTATCTATCTATCTATCTATATCTCTCTATCTATCGATCTATCTATTCAACTTTATTTTTACTTTTACATAATTATATCGACCAATCCATCTCTGTGAATTTTTATGAAACTTTTTTCGTTCTTTTGACCAAAGTCCCGCTCTCAGTTTCTTCTCTTTATGCTGATCCAGCTATTTCATGTTCTAGTTTAGAATGCACAAACAAGACAAGCTTTCGTCTCGTCGTAGCAATATAAAAACAAGAACGCTTACGACGAATCGCGAAACGTAAGCTACGTGATGTTTGTGCATTCATCCCTTATTTTTTTAATCATTAATAAATTATTGATACATCTAAGTAAAACCATCATTCATAGAGGCTTTAACCTACTGACCAAAATAATGCTAGTAAATGTCCGCCTCTATATTTTCCTCTTTTACCTTTTCCCATCCTTTCCCATCCCGTGCCTAAATTCTCTCTGTCTCTTTCTCTCTCGCTTCCCTCTCAATGAAAGAACCATTGATCAACTAAAATAGAAGTTTTAAACAAAAGAGTTAATTTTGATTCTGGTCCGTTCTTACTTTGTCTCTGACAGAAAGAGAGTTTGTCACTTAAACTACCTGTGAAATTTGCGCATTTTTTAAATGATAACTTACTAAAAATCTATGGCCATTCCCCACACAAATTTCGAAAATTTACAGTTTAAGTTTAAAAGGCTTTATCGCGCAAATGTTACAGTCACGGTGGAAAATAATGCGTTTATGTTACGTGGTTTGAAAAGTTTTTTCGTTTGTTTCGGCGTCAGTGGTGAATAAAGCTAAGCGGTGGGGAAATTTAAAAGATCATTAAGACAACATAGAACATGGAATCGGGAAAATATTTACATAAAATTGCAATGCTTGGAGATCTAGAAAACATTTCTGATCGGCGAACATAACTCACAATTCCCCACATTGCATAATTCCTGATGGAGTCCAATTTCCAATGTGAAAAACTAAACGACAGGATAAGAAGAGAAAAATTATCCTAAGGTTGGGATATCGGATTTTTTTCACTTCAGAATATGTTAGTTAAAATAATGCTGAGTAGGATAGGAAAGTAGGCCTATCTTAATTCTTGACAAAATCATTTGAGCAAACCTTGATCAATTTAAACATTGGAATATCAGGCTTGTGGATTTTGTAACACCTACTCAATTTAATACTTCGTCTTTCGAATCTCCTCATTACCGTCATGGCCCACCCACTTTCCCTCTTTCTCCTCCTTACTAACTTTGTTCTCCTTCTTCCTCTTTTTCTTCTTCTTCTTCTTCTTCTTCTTCTTCTTCTTCTTCTTCTTCTTCTTCTTCTTCTTCTTCTTCTTCTTCTTCTTCTTCTTCTTCTTCTTCTTCTTCTTCTTCTTCTTCTTCTTCTTCTTCTTCTTCTTCTTCTTCTTCTTCTTCTTCTTCTTCTTCTTCTTCTTCTTCTTCTTCTTCTTTTCCCTCCTCCTCCTCCACCTGAGACAGGAGTCATAGTGTGTGGCAGCACATACAGTTGTCAGACGTCCGTCTTGGGGCCCGTCCACAATATAGCCTATATAGTGCTGCTGTATGTTGGACGTTAAACCAACCCAACACCAACCCAACAATCCTCCTCCTCCACCTCCTCCTCCTCCTCCTCCCCCTCCTCCTTTTTCTTCTTCTCCTCCTCCTCCTCCTCCTCCCCCTCGTCCTCGTCGTCCTCCCCCTGCTCCTCCAACTCCTCCTCCTTTTCATTCTCCTTGTTCTCTTCTTCTTCTACTTTCAATTCACCTCCTAACCCCTATAATTTCTTACTTCTTCTTCTTCTTCTTCTTCTTCTTCTTCTTCTTCTTCTTCTTCTTCTTCTTCTTCTTCTTCTTCTTCTTCTTCTTCTTCTTCTTCTGCTTCTTTCTTCCCACCCCCAATCAACTCGTAAACACATCATCACGTGACCACGATGACCCATCCCCAAGATCCCCCTTATTGACAACCGCCTGCACCCAACACGGACCATAATGCCATATTGATGAGACCACTAACACGATGTTCCTCTGTACTAAGCCCCCAGTGGTGAGTCTTTAATAATCGGTGCACACATAAGACGACGGTGGCCCCTGGGGACTTGGGTGTGGTAGCCAGCGGTCAGACTGACCATCATGTCTCGTACAGTTTCACACTGAGCAAATCCGTTCAAATGACTAGGGGAGAGGGAGAGGAAGAGAAATAGGAGGAGGAGGAGGAGGAGGAGGAGGAGGAGGAGGAGGGAGGTAGAAGAAGGAGGGGGTGGCAAATGGGGTAGGGAGAATGAGAAACGAAGAGGTGGTAGGAGGAGAGATCAGAGAGAGAGAGAGAGAGAGAGAGAGAGAGAGAGAGAGGGGGGGGATAGAGAGGGAGGAAGGCAAAGGTAGAGAACAGGTTTATTGAAGAGAAGGTATAACGGGGATTCGAATGGGGCAGGAGAGAAAGAAGTTGGAGGGTTAAGTTCAAGGCGAGGGAGGGCGGGGGGCGGGGGGACAGAGAGAGAGAGAGAGAGAGAGAGAGAGAGAGAGAGAGAGAGAGAGAGAGAGAGAGAGAAGGAGGAGAAAGGTAAAGGATGAGCATACTAGCAACATCGACACAAGCGGAATAGCCACTGCTCACGGAATGATAATTGACTGTCCACTTCTACTAAGGGGGTGAGAATTCTTCAGGGGTGCGCTGAGGTGCGGCTAGTGCGAACATCTTATGGCGGACGAGGGATTGGTGCACGGCGAAAAGACTGCGGGAATAAGTAAGTCATTGACAAAACTTAGTGCGATTAAGTGCGATGCTGTTTCCAGTTTGTAGTGTGAAATGGTGATGGTTTTGGGGTTTTTGGAGTAGAAGTGGTGGAGATGATTTTGGCGTTGTTGTTATTGTAGTTGTGGCTGTTGTTGTTGTTGCTGTGGTTTGTATTAATATTTATATTGTCATGTTGCAGTTTTTGTTGTTTTTTATTGCCGTTGCTGGTGTTGGTTTTTTTAAAATTGTTTTATGAAGTTGTTGTTGCTGCTTCTGTTGCTGTTGTTGCTGTTCGTTACAGAGAAAGAGAGAGAGAGATTAAGAGATAAAACATTGAGGAACAGATATTGTAGGATCTGTATGTAGGAAGGAAATTACTCACCCGTTATTGGTTAGTTCAATCCCTGCCAAGGATTTTCGGAATGTCCTTACACTTTACCATATACATACTCCAGTCTGTACCTGTGAAATATAACAGAGAGAGTTCTTCATAAAGCCATACAAAAAAGACAAATACGGTTTTTATTGAGGAAAACGATGGTGTGTTCATATGCTTTAAATTCAAAAGAAAAAATAACTGCAAAGAAACATGATAGCATTTGTAGTGTGGAATAGGTGTGTTAATGTGTGCAGTTGTGATTGGTGTGAATGGAATAAGTATAGACAAAATAATATCTGGATGAGATGGCTGTTTGATACTTTTCTTTTTCTTTCTTGTTAAGAGCGTTGAGGGAAGGTGTTATATAAAAGCACAGAGAGAGATAGACAGGGAGAGACAAAGAGAGAGAGAGATAAGGAAGAGAGGGAGGGAGGCACATTTACACAGAGAGAGACAGAGGGAGAAAGAGAGAGAGAGAAAGAGATATAGAAAGAGAGATGGAGAGACAGAGAGAGGTGAGAGGGAGACAGACAGACAGACAGACAGACAGACAGACA
>RQTK01001732.1:0-10936 GCA_003991915.1 Elysia chlorotica
ATGAGGAGGAGGAGGAGGAGGAGGAGGAGAAGAAGGAGAAGAAGACGAAGACGATTGGTTGGTTGGTTGGGTTTTAAAGTCCAACATCAGCAACTATAGGCTATATCGTGGACGGAGACGAAGACGAAGAAGAAGAAGAAGAAGAAGAAGAAGAAGAAGAAGAAGAAGAAGAAGAAGAAGAAGAAGAAGAAGAAGAAAAAGAAGAAGAAAAAGAAGAAGAAGAAGAAGAAGAAGAAGAAGAAGAAGAAGAAGAAGAAGAAGAAGAAGAAGAAGAAGAAGAAGAAGAAGAAGAAGAAGAAGAAGAAGAAGAATCTAGAAATGGCTTACAGTTGAAATATTGTACAGCGTAAAATATATATAAATTTAGAATATACTTACAAAAGACATCTTGGAAGTTTTGTTGTAAATTGTTGTTAAACTGATGGAATAGAAGGCAATGACCAAAAAAAAAACACTTTAGCAAAAATGAAATAATGAGAAGGACGGCAAAGATAATAAAAAAAAACAGACAATTTGGTTCGCTAAACTGTGCAACTCCCATCACTTTTCACAATGATAAGGCGTTCAGACATTATTTAAGGCCCAACTCGCCAAGTTTTTTGCTGGATGCATAGACACTTCGACATTGACTTTTTAAATTTTCAAATGGACAATATCTCAGGTTGTGCGAAGTATGCATCTTGATGTGGTATAGCTCTCGCCTCCCAACCTAGAGGTCTCCGGGTCGAAACGTAGGCCTACGATCCATCAAATATCTTTGTCAGATTTCGCCCACTACTGGATGGATCGTTGTCAGTAGAATGTGAATTACTGAGAAAGAAGCATGCTGGTATCTCCGTACTTTCTCTGGATCTAGATATATTCAAATTTCATGAAAAATATTTTTAAAGTATTTTTAACATTTAAGACTTTAACTAATAGTAATACCTTTTTATTTAAGAAACTCTAAATTTAATACCACAATAAAAATGTATTTTAAAATTTTATGTTGTAAAAGAAAGGAGAAATCTATACAAACAAATCCATTACTTGGTTTTCAATTTGGACAAAGACCGAAGAGATACTCACGATTCGGAGTCCTTGTTACAACTGAAGATTTGGTAACACATCGGGGAGAGACAACGCACACACACGACACACAAAGACACGTGGCTTCTTGAGTACTAACTCAGCGATTTGAGCGAGGTGGACATAGTTTTGCACATCAAGAGGACGATTGATCTATTAGTTTTAAATTAGTTTCAAGGTTGGAACAGAATGGTTCTCATAGAGTAGTTCTTGTTTAGCCTAAGGCACGCCCGAGGGCGGCCCGC
This sequence comes from Elysia chlorotica, assembly GCA_003991915.1. Taxonomy (NCBI): domain Eukaryota; kingdom Metazoa; phylum Mollusca; class Gastropoda; family Plakobranchidae; genus Elysia; species Elysia chlorotica. The sequence goes on from RQTK01001732.1 coordinate 1,314, forward strand.
GGGGTGAAAGCCGGAGGCCGATGAGCGGCGATCAGAAGTCACCGCTCTTTCAAGTCTTCGTGAGTTCCGCGCTGAAAACATCAGAAGGGCTCACCGCGACCACCGTCGCCAGATGTGTGACGTCACGGGCTGTACTAGGGCGATTTTTAAATGGACATAGCGGAGCGTGGGCTTCACGTAGAACAAAACTGATTAGATTTTTGTAATCAGCGTCATCGAATTAGTGGGGCATCGCGGGCAGAATTTGATTTTGAACTAAAATTTAAAAGATAATGTCTTGTGGGCATTTAATTTTCAACTATCATTAAAATTCTTCTTAGAAATGAGACGCTGGGTGGATGATGGAGAAGTAAGGAAAGAAAACCACACCTTCATCTTCTCTGGATTTGGGGGGGGGGGGTTGATGTAAGTTGAGTTGGTTTTAACGTCTAACATCAGCACTACATAGACTAGATCTATATTGTGGACGGATCCCAAGACAGGCGTCTGACAATTGTATGTGCTGCTACACACGAGACAGGGCGGGGATACCATGACTCCTGTTCTACCTCAGGCGGTCACATTAAACTGACACCGACCTAACCAGTAGTGAACGCAACCGCCAAGATTCGAACTCGGGACCTTTTTGCGTCGGAAGCCGATGTGCTACTCCTGGACCACCGCGCCCCCTATACATTTGGAAAAGCCAAGGAGACATCCATAGAAATCAAATAGACTTACTGATGATAAGCTCTCATAGATATAAATAACTTCTTTCTTTGGGGAAGTTATAAGGTCTTTGTAAGCTCTAGATTCAAGAACTCTATAAAGAGCTGTATAAGCCGATACGCCTGCAGTGGTTTAAACTGTTAGCTTCAGGGACCCTTATACCTTCGCAGCGTTTGGCTGCCAGCTATATTATGATTCAAAATATCAATGTTCTTTTTCACGCGTCCCTATCTAGCTAGAAAAACGATAGACAGGACGACATACATTGGTCCTTTAAATTATAATATATCTGGCAGCCAAACGCTGCTGAGGTATAAACGTCCCTGGAGCTAACAGTTTAAACCATTGCAGGAGTACCGGCTTTAGAAAGAGACGCGTCTGCCTGATACAGTTAGCGCGTCCTTTTCAAGCTAAAAGAACGATACACAGGACCACATATATTCATATTTTACATTTGTTTGGTTTAGAGCGCACAGCAGGACTGTCTGATTCAGAAAGTGACGCGTCTGTCTGTTGCACGTGGCGCGTTTTTTCCATGCGCCCCTCTTTAACTAAGAGAACGATAGACAGGACCAGATACATTGATACTTCAATTCATAAAATAGCTGACACCCGAACTCTGCTAGAGCATAACGGTCCCTGGAGCTTACAATTTACATTTCTGCAGGCGTACAGGCTTTAGAAAGTGACGCGTCTGTGCGTCTTTTTCACGCGCCCCTATCTAGCTAAAGGAACTATAGAGAGGACCACATACATTGATTTTTTGAGACCATGAGAGGCATATTGAAAAACGTTCCACGTTGTTAATTCTAGTCCAAAGCCAGTTCAGTCAAGAAACCCCACTGTGTAAAACAACAAGTGCGCCAGTACAGTGAACTGCTCCGAATAAACCGAAAGCCACAAAGCATTGCACTCAAGACCTTTACGACACAAGACCAAAACGACTTTCAAAAGATATCGTAAAACGAAACGAGGCTGTAGAGGAGGTAAAACTACGAGCTATCAAAACGGTGATTACACAGCGCCTTCAATATTCACAATGCGAGACATGTAAATAATTGGAATCTAATTCCTGTCAATTCCAGTTCCATGAATGAATCTGAAAATTTCAAATTATATATTTTAATAATGCGACTTTAAGTTACACTACGAAAATAAAAACATCCCTCCAGTCTCCAATTTCCACTCTTTGATAGGAGAACACGGATTGACACAGCACGTGGAGCAGCCCACACACAAACATCAACACACCCTAGATTTAGTCATTAGCAGAAACGAATCCAATCATCTCTTCGGTCTCAAAGTTAGTGATATTTGTCTCTCAGACCATTACATCATCAACTTTAGTCTGATTATTGACAAAACCCTCTTCTATTAAAATGTGTTTTTTTTTTTTACAAGAGACATAACGTCAGTGTTAGGATAGCATTTCTTAGGTTATGATAAATTATTGTTAAACATAATTGTAATGTTTATATATTTTGAATAGTGTTTTGTAAATGTGATTGTTTACTCTGTGCAGGTATATGTATATCTGCGTCTATGTGTATGTCTTTGAACCGGTTTACTGTTTGTTAAGTTTTGTGTATTCATGATCTGTGTTCATTGTGAACGTTTGTCGTGTATTGTCAGTATTGCTCATTCTAGAAATATCGAATGTAGCACTATATATTGAGGTCGCATTTTGGATCTCGTTACTTGGTCTCTGACTGATTGCAGCTGAGATCAGGTCCTATTCCTGTGTGGAGTAGTATGTCCTGGTTAAGTATACCCTTCTCCCTCTATTAAGGTACGTTGAAGTTTATGTTGTATTTCATATTTAATCAATCTTGCAGAAGTATAAAATTTAGAGATAAATAAGACATTGTTATATTTTACATGTGGAAAGTATGTATCTCATCTGAAATGAACACTGTTGTAAATTTTTATGATTCAATTCTTTATTTGATTTATTTAACCTCTCGATCAGTGCAGTCAATGTGTTTGTTCAATAATTTGTATTTATAATTGTGACTAACTACTCAGTTAGAATTCGCTAACACATCCCTGAGCTATGCCCTAACAATCAGTTAATATCAACTGTGTGAGCATACGCAGAATAAACAGCACCATATGTAACATTCACGCATGCGAAACTTGAGCACAACGACTATATTTTACATCATAGACCTATAATAATTAGGGCTTATAGTTTAGGACCTGAGAAGTCATAATGGCTATGTACGCAGTTATGTACGCTTAGCTTAGGACACATCTTATGTAGCGAATAAGAAGAGTTACGAGGTATTGAAACATTAGCACAGCGTTGTACATACGAACCCTAGTTTAAAGCAAAACATATGGCTAGATGTCTAGGTGGAAGACAGGGGTTTGTAAATCGACAGTGAACAGGCCGTCACCGCTGGCGGCGCGTGTCACTGTCAAGCCGTCCACCTTATAATGGACGCCAAGGAGCAGTTTTGTCTCCATACACAGCCGTGTTAACAGCCAGCTGTGCATGGGCCCAGCTGTTTTTTAGTTGGTTTAACGTCTAACCCCAGCACTATATATACGATATATTGTGGACGGGCCCCAAGACTGGCGTCTCAAAATTTTATGTGCTGCCACACACGACACAGGGCGGGGATACCTTGACTTCTGTCTCAGCCAGTCACATTAAACTGGCACCGACCCAACCAGTAGGGAGCCAAATCGACCTATATAGTGCTGATTTTGGACGTTAAACCAACTCAACTCAACAATTATCCAACCAAAGACTATTTCTCGGTTTTGATACGGTCGTATTAATACGAAAACTGTGGGAGCCTACCCAAAATTAATAGTACCATTATGTAACATGCACGCATACGAAACTTGAGCACAACGACTGTATTTTACATTACAGACCTATAATAATTATACCTTAGGACCCATCGTATGTTAGTATAATATGACCGGCTGAGACAGGAGTCATGACACCCCCCCCCCTCCCCAACCCTGTCTCGTGTGTGGCAGCACATAAAATTGGCAGACGTCAGTCTTGGGGTCCGTCCACAATATAGCATGTATAGTGTTGATGTTGGACGTCAAATCAACTCACCATAAACAACAAGTTTAAAGCAAAATGTATGACTAGATCTAGATGGAAGACAGGTTTGTAAAGCTACAATGAACAGACCCCAACACACAGTCCGTTCTTGCTGAGTTGCTGTACCGACACTCAGACTAGGCGGCGCGTGTCAATGTCAGGCCGTCCACCATATATGGACGCCAAGGAGCAGTTTTGTCTCCATACACAGCCGTGTTAACAACCAGTTGTGCATGGGCCCAGATGTAGACTTGTTGTTGAGTTGGTTTAACGTCTAACATCAGCGCTATGCATATACGCTATATTGTGGACGGGCCCCAAGACTAACGTTCACAGTTTTATGTGCTGCCACGCACGAGACAGGGCGGGGATACCATGCCTCCTGTCTCAGCCGGTCACATTAAACTGACACCGACCCAACCAGTAAAAAGCGTAATCATTAAGGTTCGAATCTGGACCTTTTGCGTCGGAAGCCGATGTTCTACCCCAGGACCTTCGCGCCCCCACATGTAGACGCGAAGGGGTTTGATCTCAAGTTTCAATTATGTTACACCTCCCACCCCACCCCTCTTAGATGCTCGGCAAACTATGGTGAATAAAAATGCTTTAAAATACATCTTAAAAATTTCTTTGAGTTTTTTGCTTTGTGTCTCAGTATGTTTTTTTTCTGTCATTAAAACATTGGCATATTATGTATTTATATAAGCACGATTGGTAGTTTGTTAAAAACCATTTCAATTCAAACACGTCGCTATTGTTTTTAGTTTTTTAACCTATATACCAATAATTATCTCAGTGTATTCTTTACAACGCAACCTTACCACGAAGTGGGGAATAATAACGCAACATTACACCCCACAACATGACTGTTAAGCAGAGTTTTAAAAAGACTTTGAAAATATCATTCTTCATTGAGTCTAACATATTCCCTGATATGCCTTTATATAGTCCTGCAATTGTAATTTTTAAAACATAATTATACGACTCCAATATTTTGAAACTCGTAAACGAATATCACATGAACAAAGTAATAAATTATCAATGAATAAAAGTCCTAGGTATTATGTTTATGGTTGACATGGAATTTGTATATTTTCTTTAAATTATGTTCTTTAGGTTAAACGTCCACTAAGTTATCAAGCAGGATCTTAAGGCATACTTGGTGAAACTACTGCCCTTATTTCTTTTCTACTTTGTGCTAAAAACTATGTTACGGTAAATTTCTTGCAAAAGAAAATGCTAGCATTGTAAACAGTTTTCAGTTTGTCAGTATTTGTCAGGTGTGAACATCGCCTAATAAATGCACAGCGTAAGTTTGCTTTCTGTGGGCCAGTAGTTAGGAACCCTTGGTTCGCTCTCACGATTGGGCTAATTCAAATGTCTGATTTCGGATCTGTGTCTGGGAGCCGCTACACTCGTAGATAGCCCCCCTCTTATAGAGGACAAATTTGCCCTCTTATGAAAAAAGAACAAAACAAAACAACTGCATTGTTATGCCTATGATTGTGCTATTCTTTAGTTTGCATATATGCGGGGGGTGGGGGGTTCACAATAAGACGTCAAAGATACCAGGTTCAGATTCAGGAAATGCTCTGAAGTAGGAAGCTTTGCTGAGCTAGGGTTAGAACGTCGGGTTCCGAAGCAGGATGCTCGGGTTCGAGTCCCTCTGTGGTCGGTACTTACTTCCCGCAGTAACTGGTTGGGTCGATGTGAGTATAAGGTGACCGGTCAACTACCGGGTCCATTCCAAGATATGACCTACTTAGTGGCTTCGTCTGCCCCGCTGCTTGAGCAAGTTAAGCATTATTATTGTTCAACCTATTTCATAAATTGTGTACTTGATTTTTTAATTACATTTATTTCCAACTCAAATAAACTCGGTTGTTGGCTATTACGGACTTTATAGACCATAATAATAACAAACGGTCACCCCGACAATCATCTAGTTCTATAGCGGTAATCACGGCAGGCCCAAGCCCTGTGAGGTCTCGCTTTGTGCTATTGAAAAGTTCGTGTACATGTTATTGGTTGGAGTATTTTTACAACGCTACTACAAGCCATCGTTTCAAACACCACGGCGCTCCTGTAAAAACGTTAGAAGGCTTTTCTTTGGATTGGGTCTCATCCTTCCTTTAGCCCAAACGTTATGTTCCCACAGATACAATTAGCACTGCAACGTCCCTCCTGTCTTGTAACAGCAGTGCCAAGAGTCGCTTAAGTGAAAGTTTAGACTGCTTTTGGGCTTGAGCCATGAACTTTTTTGCCGCCTATAATTATTGTACCACTGGTCCACTGGGCTAACCCAGATAGGGATGAAGCCCCAAAGCAGTCTAAACTTTCACTTTCATGACAGCAGCCTGAATAAGATTTCACCGCGAGTCCTCTCTGCTTTACCACCTATTCGCTTGACAGATAAAGCAAAATTTTGTCAAATTGTGCTGGACTGTAGATGATTAAGGAACAGACATCTTAATTGTTTGGCTATTTGCTTCAAAACCGCGTCGGTGTTAAATTGTGTTATTGTGTAAAAAATTTGACACCCTGCAAGATTCTTTAGCCATTGGGTTTTTCTCATTGTGCAAAACTCTTTAAGAGACAAGAAATCTTTCAATCCAGTTTGGTTTAACAGTACACTTTGAACAGGGGATTAATATTGTTCAAACACCGGACCTTCATTGATTTGTCACAGGGTCAGTAGTTTTGTAAAGATTGATTTACACATCTTAATTTAAAAGACTTTGTGAAAGGCGATCACAAACACAGCAAGGTTACTGCACCGCACTCTGGAGTGTATTTGAGAAGTTAATGTTGCAGCACAAACCAGCTCAGGAGACCGCCTGACCACAAGATTGTCCAACATGAAAATCTAACCAACAGCAGAATTAGGCAAAATCAATGAAGCCATCAAATTATAATTATGGAATGAATTGGCTTACTTTACATTGAGAGGGAAAAATCAACCAATAGAGGTATACGTGTATTTTTCTGATGTTTCAGTATTATGATAGTACAGTACATTCATCAAAATATTAATCATATGCCGAAACATTGATGTTTTTAATACGATTTTTTATCTCTGTCGACAAATGTAAACAACTGCATTGTCTGTGTTGCTTGAAAGTCTTTCGTAAGCTAAGATCATTGAGCCCAATTTCGGACAGACTATGTTGGCTATGGCGAAAACTTTGGATGGCACGGGGCACTGATCAGTATCGTGCGTTGTCCAACCCACCCGCCGCTACTGGACCTAGTTACTGGCATTGCACGTAAAAAATATATATATATTACCTTTGCTCTAAAGTACGGAAGTCAGTTACAGACCCTGCCTGTCCCAAGTAAGTAAATTCTGATCAATTTTCATTAAACTAGCAGGAGATGGAGAGATAATGTCCTTGTTTGTTTGTATTTTGTTGTTGTTGGTTTTTTTTAAATGTGTTACCATGTGGGTTTCAATTATTTTCCTCGACGCACTTTACTTTTCTATTGACTTAAGAGCTTTAGCTACCCATTTCATACCAGGTAGCTACAGGGGTAATTCGTTCTTACAAAACTAAATAAAAATTGTATATTTTGTTTGCAAGAGATTTTTATTGTTGTTCTCATTAAGACCATTTTTAGAGTTTAAACAAGTTCTGTTCAGAAATAAACAATAAACTAGATTAATGAAAATGGAGAAAAAAATATAAAAATTAATTCGAAAACGTCAATAACAATTATGCAACATGATCAATTACATGCATGAGAAGATATCACCTCAGGGGTATCGAATCCAACGCATTGACCTTTGCTCCAAGTACATTGTAGGGAACTTAGTTGGATTTGAGACGTTATATCGGCATCAAGTAAAACTACACTTCCTAGCTAGCTATGAGTTCTATTGTTTTTTTTAATCATATCGTTTCTTAATCACTTAGATGTACGTTGAGTTTTATTTCTACCCTCAAGCTCTCGTCATTAACGTGTTTGGACCTTAACTCAGTTTATTTTGTAAACCACTTGTGATCAACCAGGATTAAAGCTCCATAATTTCTAAACCTCTTATTATAAATATCGAATACACTAAACAATACGGGGGCACCTTGAAGCTCAATAAATGTTGCCGCAATAAATTAATGAATCATTTTTTTCGATAGGGATAGGTTAGTTTGGAAAGACCAAAATGAATCGATCTGGTAAAGGAGTATAAAAAGGTAGCAGCTTTAGATGCCAGGCTATGACAACTAAAGACAACTAAATCTATTGTAAGCCTAGCACCTAAATAATTATATGTTCTTTTTTTATTTACCAAGTTAACTTTTTTTAAAGTGGCTCGTAGTGGGTGATAGATGGGAAGCCACACATTACGACAAGGAAAATTAATACTTCTTTTTACGTGCATAGCCTTATAAAGGTATTCAAAATGATTATGAAAAACCCAAAGCTTCGGTGTGCTACGTTGTTTGAAAAAAAAAATTTGTTTTTATAACTTGAACAGTTGTTTCTTAATTCTATAAAGCAAAAACGAACACGGTCATGTAATTTATCTTAGTGTGTCTTTAATCCTCTTGTCTTCTTACCAGTCACATACAATACAATTTTATTACAAAGACATGGCATTGAAACAGTGGAAAGAAAATAAACAACAACAGAGATGGAGAGATAGAGAGACAGAGACAGAAACAGGTACAGATGGAGAGGAGAAGAGAGATAGAGAGCCAGAGCCAGAGACAGAGGCAGAAAGAGAGAGAGGAAGATAAATAGAGAGACAGAGAAAGGGACAGAAAAAGATGGGAAGAGATAGAGGGTGGGGGTGGGGGAATATCGAAAGAGATAAAGAGAGCCAGCGATAGGTAGATAGATAATAGCAGAAGAGAGCAAGAGAGAAATAATAAAAGACTTAAAGAGAAAGAGGGAACGAAAGGGAGAGAAAGGGGAGGAGATGAAGTTGGAGTGCAATAGGTAAAGATTATTTTAAAAAAACTGAAAGAAAGAAAGAAAAAAGACATAAAGAGTAAAGAGTGAGAGAGAGAATATAGATAGAAATACAGAGAGGTGGAGAGGGGGGCGGGAAGGAAAAGGTAAAAGATGGAGAGAAAAGGGAGAGAATATAAAATAGAGAAAGAAAGAAAAAGATTGGGGGCAATCGGAGATTCTGAGATAGATCGAATAAGAGGAAAAGAGAAAAAAAAAGAAAGATATAGGGAGAGAGAGAAAGTACAAGAAAGAAAGATAAACAGAAGAAAGACAGAAAAAAGAAACAGATATAGAGACAAAGTAGCTTAGAGAGAGAGAGAGAGTGAGAGAGATGGTTTACCAGTATTTTTATATCAGACAATCAAATTATACATATACTAACCAATCCCCAATCAGATCAGTAGTGGACAAAATCCCACAACACGTAATATTAGTGTAGGAAAAGACTAACATGGACTGCAGTGTTATACTAAGAGTATATATCGTTAGTGCCATAATAGAATATTATATCTAATCTTTATAGCATTCACTATAGAATGAATCACTTATTCTGTACTTTCTAAATATACAAACTAATGGGCAAACTGGGCACAAGACAAGCGCTTTTTAGACGTCCATTTTAAATATGTCAATTCTTTAAATGCAGGCCCAGATATCTGAACAAGGTTTAACGTCGGGTTCCGAAGCAGGATGCTCGGGTTCGAGTCCCTCTGTGGTCGGTACTTACCTCCCGCAGTAACTGGTTGGGGCCCTGTGAGTATACTAAGGTGACCGGTCAACTACCGGGTCCATTCCAAGATATGACCTACTTGGTGGCTTCGTCTGCCCCGCTGCTTGAGCAAGTTAAGCATTATTATTGTTCAACCTATTTCATAAATTGTGTACTTGATTTTTT
>RQTK01001732.1:14473-36567 GCA_003991915.1 Elysia chlorotica
ATTCCCGCATAGAGCAAACTTGAGGCTTGACCCTGACGCCAGGCGCATCCGGCCACTTTCGCTGACAAAGCCCGTCATGCTACCAGTGACCCAGTCAGTGCCTGGAAGGTCGGTACCCCAGGGCATGTCAGGCGCCAACACCGAGCCATCTTGCCACGTTAGAGTCGTTGTGTCAGGGAGGGCGCTGAAGCCTATATACACTCCCCGGCCGTACTCTGTCCTGTAGGAGAAAAGAAGGCGACATTCTGCAGGAGGAGGAGTCACCGTAGAGGATCCACCAGAGAAACCTAGGAGACGTTAAACCCTTATAGAGGACTATATGGGTTTGACGTCTCGTAGGTTTCCGTGGTGTTTGAGAGTTGAGTTGGGTTGAGTTGGTTTAACGTCCAACGTCAGCAATATTTAGACTGTAAAATTTTGGATGGGCCCAAAGACTGAAGTCTGACAGTTATATGTGCTACCACACACGAAACAGGGCGGGGATACCATGACCCATGTCTCAGTCGGTCACATTATACTGACACCGACTCAACCAGTTACATGGGGACGAAATCGGACAAATAAATTTATACTGACACCGACTCAACCAGTTACATGGGGACGAAATCGGACAAATAAATCTGCCGATGGTGGGATTCGAACCGCGAGCCTGCAGATCGCTCTTTCGTTTGAGCCAGTTTGCCCCCCGGATAGAGGTAGAGAGCTCTTTCTTTCTCTCTGTATAGAGAACAGGGGTAGTAGATTTCACATTGATTGGGTGGGTAGATAAATATGTTCTCAGTTTTTAGGATGGAACAGGTAATACAACTTGCTCATTATTTTTGTAGATTGGTCCCATAATTGTTCTAGTTTTCAAAATACATATTATATCTTGATGAGATGCAATGTATATATGTGACCCTTAACCTTCAACAACAACAACAACAACAACAACAACAACAACAACAACAACAACAACAACAACAACAACAACAACAACAACAACAACAACAACAAAACTATACCTCCCTCCCTTTCTTAAGGAAATGAGGGACTCAACGAAAAAACAAACAAAACAAAAACAGTCGAAACAACATTTTGAACAGCATGTATAGAAAACCATTATAAACTAGGTTATAGGGAATACATTAGCAATAAGGAAAGTCGTCCCCGTATTAATACTATTTAAAACAAAAACTGTACCATATTTTAAAATATCCTTCATGACTGTAGCTCAGACTTCAATCAAGAAAAATTGAAGAATTTTAAAGTCATGTCCTCTTTTTTCTTCAAGTCCTTTAATTACAATTTATTTAAAGAATGGGTGTATTCGAGTAGAAAATGTGCTTGTTTGATTAGTGAAGTAGATTGAAGTACAATTTGTTATAAGACAGGTTCAAGCATTTTTGCAAAACATTACATTATTAAATTTTCTACACACATGGAGAACAAATGCAATCAATACGCTTAATCTAACCAATATTTTAACACAAAGCTGGGCTCCTCTTGGAATATGTCCGTTTGAGCAAATCACGGTCATTGTAACTTTTTAATCACACGCTTGAAGCTACTGCCCTCATTGACCCGTGTTGAAAGAAACAACAAAACAAATGTGCACAGAGTGTGAACGAAAATCAACAACGAACTTCTCTTAAAAGACAATATAGTAATATTTTTAGTGGTGGTTTACGAAAAGCGATTGGCTTTGTGCGATTAGAACCCAGGACTTGTAATTTGGGATTCGAACCCATGACTTGTAATTTGGGATTAGAACCCATGACTTGTGGTTTGGGATTCGAACCCATGACTTGTAATTTAGGATTAGAACCCATGACTTGTAATTTGGGATTAGAACCCATGACTTGTAATTTGGGATTAGAACTCATGACTTGTAGGTTGGAATTGAAACCTAGGGCTTGTACGTTTGAATTGAAACCCATGACTTGTGGTTTGGGAGTCGAACCCATGACTTGTACTTTGGGAATCGAACCCATGACTTGTAATTTGGGATTCGAACCCATTACCAGTGGTTAGGACAATAACCCATTACTTGTATTAATCTATGCATCGGCACCGAATCACCTTGATATTCAAAGAGAGCTTGGTTAATAACACTAAACCACTACATTGCCTAAAGTTTTAGTTGAGCTGACTTCCATATCTTGCCTAGAAACTTAACAGCACTTTGTTATGTCAACCGTACATAGTGAGTGTATTATAATGTTTAGACAAGGTGAACACAAACATCGATTTGTAAATATTTAAATTGTGTTCACTCCGTTAATGCCATCTATATCGCAACATTTTTACATAATTTAATTAACAGACTAAATACGAACACAACCCTCCTTGTAAAAAAAATAAAAAGTGCCATTATGTCTTTTTCGAAAAAAAAAATGTTTTGGCGAGTGCATACCTTACCTCCAGGGTAGGGAAATCTTCAGAAAGTGATTATAGGCTTCGGGTGATTTAACAATGGCCAGCCCATCATATCCCAGATTAGCACAAATCCTTGCACTGTCCGTAGAGTTTTGCAGGGTGTGGACAAAGTGGAAATCAAATAGTTGACACTTGACCAAGGGCACCAATAAAACACAGCCTAAAAATGTCAACATCTTTGGAACTTTGATGGTGTCTATTTACACCTCCTCTTAATAGACGAAGCATGGGAAGTTTATAACAGTGTAAGGTTTTTACTTGCGCAGGCGCGGTTAGAAGGGTTTTTATTAAGTAGTGTGTAGAAAAGTGCACAAGAATTGCACCCTCTGGTAGAGAAACTGAGAGAGAGGGGAAAATAACTGTTGATATGTAAGGGTATGAGAGGTGGACGGGTGGCGGAGATGGTAGGAGAGGCGGGTGTAGAGAAAAACATAATATTCTGGGATGGATAAAGAGGGAGAGGAAGGGACAGCGGTGAAAGAGAGAGAGATAGAGAGAGAGAGAGAGAGAGAGAGAGAGAGAGAGAGAGAAAGAGGGCGGGAGAGAGGAAGGTCAAATGAATATTGGGAACAAGGAAATAATGGAAAGGACAAAATAAAATTATGAGGAGGGAGAAAGAGGGCGATTGATAGAGAAAGGAGACGGATATGGAGAAAGAGAGATGGGGAGGGGATATAAAAAGAGAGATGGGGAGAAGATATAAAGAGAGTGAGAGAAAGGGAGAGAAGGGAGGTAGAAGATATAAATAGAAGGAGGGATAACGAGAAAGGATGGAGGAGAAGGTATAAACAGGAACAGATAGAGGGAAAAAGAAAATAAAAATAGAGAGAGGGGGGCGAAGAAATAGAGTGAGGGAGAAGATATAAATGGAGGGAGAGGGAGGGAGAGAGAGAGAGACAGAGAGAGAGAGAGAGAGAGAGAGAGAGAGAGATGGAGAGAGAGAGGGAGCAAATTGACAGAATGTCTCTATATCAGACAAGTTAATCACGCCCAACAAACTGCAATCAGACGATACGATTCATGTGTCAATTGTTCGATTACCTGTTGGCCTACTTCAAACATTGGAAAATTCTTTTCATCCAAAATCGATTTCATCGAGGTGCCGTTCCGACAAAAATTGTTTTTCACTTACGCAAGTTGATAAGGACAAAATAAGTGTTCGCTTAGAGAGATGGCAACAATAACAAAAAATATCACTCTCGCTTAATATGCTGCTTAAAATTTAATAATGTGTCTTGTTGTGCAATTGAAAAATCAATGTTTAGTTATTTCGAGATTTCTAACTGAAGATTTTGAAGCATGATTGACGGCGTACAGCATGAAAATGATAACATTATCTGTAAAACAAACCACAAACAAAACAAAAACAAAAACAAACTAAAAACATTTACACAATTTTAGAAATAAAATTATAATTATATATCACACAGAAATTGAGAATGGTATCATCACCTACTTTCAAAACAATGAATATCGTGTTCTTGCTCGAGGCAATAAGTTTTTTGGAAGTCTAGGCCGTGAATAGTTTGATAGGTAGTGCTCTCCAATACCTAGTGGGAGTTGAGTTGAGTGGAGTTGAGTTAACGTCCAACGTCAGCACTGTATAGACTATATTGTAGACGGACCCGACGACTTATGTCTGACAAAGTAATGGCTCCCACAAACGAGACATGGTGGTGACACCTGGACTCAGGGGAGGGGGGGGTAGATACAATAACTCAGATACAGATAATGCACATAAAAATATCAAACAATGTGGGATATGTATAACAATTGAACGCTGAAAAGAGCTAGACAGTATGTGTGTTTGTGTATCTTTGTATGTGAATGGGAAATAGAGAGAGGAAAAGAGAGAGAGAGTGGGATGGAGAGCAAGGGAGAGAAAGTGAGATAAAGGGGTAGAGAGAGATAAAAAGAAAACAAGAGAGAGGGAGATAGAAGGGGAGGTAGAGAGAAAAAGAGATCTAGATAGATAGAGAGAGCTAGAGAGAGAGAGAAAGAGAGAGAGAGAGTGAGAGAGAGAGAGAGAGAGATACGGTGAGATATTCATGGGAGATATCAACTCACATCTGGAGCGAAACAAATACAATGAGTCATGAGTTTTGTTTAGATTAATTGACTAAGAATTTCCAAATGACTGAATTATCAAACATTTGTGTTTAGCTATTTGGCACGGTTAAAACATTTGTACATTAGTGTTAAGTGCGATGAATGGGCGGGGGAAAATGCGTGTCACGGTGTTTTAATGCCTTAAGATATGAAAAAAAAAAAACCCACAATGAACATAAACATGCTCAAGAGATATTTTAGTTCGTTGAATTGGCGCGAAACCAAGGCTTCCAAAAATAGAAGGCACTGTCACTGGCTTGACCTAGAAAACGGCTGATGCTGGAACACATCCGGAAAGAAAGTTCTGTGTGGGGCAGATATACAAACCATCGTCTCAGTCAATCTTCAAGGCACACAGCATCCTGGATAGCTGTTGTCTTGTAACGCGTTTAATAAGAAAATATTAATTAATGTAAGAACACAGATGTATACCAATATTATTTTATCTATTCTGGATTCTACATATTAATTGGCAGCTGGTTCTATTGTGGTATGGATTCTGTATTGCGTTGTAGCATCTATATCTAGATTAGATATAGATCTAGATCTAGACTAGATCTAGATCTAGCTTGTCAGATTCTGTATTCTAGGTTATGACCACAAGAACTGAACTGTTTTGCTGATTTCAATACCGATGTGGATATAATTATTTGTGGAATGTAGCCTACATTTTTCTCACTTACAGCAGCTCTATTTTATAAACTTGTTAAAATGCCGCGAAAGTGTTCAGTGTTTGGTTGTCGTAGTGGCTATGACTCCCTGAAAAGCAGTGCTGGTAAAAACAATGAGCTCGTGATAAAGATTAAAGTATATGGTTTTCCTTCTGATGTGAAGGTATGTAAACAATGGATTAGTGCTCTACCTCATGCCAACATTCGTGTTGAAACCATAACAAGGAATTTAGGTGTTTGCGAGAAGCATTGGCCAGACAATACTCCTATGCAGCTACGGGGAAACAAACTTTGCCCATCTGTACCACCCTCTTGTTTCTCAGCAGAGATCCCCAAATCATCCATACCATCTGCTCCAGCTACTCCACGTTCTACAGTAAAAGCTCTTAGTGGAGCTAGAGTCATAAACGAGTCAGATGTTTTTTCTAAACAAGACCGATTTGTTTTCCTAACACAAGAGCAATGAACTTTTCTCCAAAGGAAGAATTGCCTTTAGCCATTCAAAGACGGAATGTTTACTCTTTAGTCACACAAGAGAAGGCCCTGTGTTTAAATTTACCTTAATTTTTAAGGTTTTTTCATCTGGCGACATTCCTACTAATTCTATTACTCAAGTTTCTCTGGAAGCTTATCATCGTTTGAAAAATCTTTCCATACCCTCTCAATATACTGATCGAGGCTTTATTTCTTCATGGAGTCAACTAACTGAGGTTCTACGTTTTATCTCATCTTATGGTAAGTTAAATCACCAAGCATTCTTTAGTAAAATTAAAAATTTAATTGCCCTATTCGATTTCATTAACACAATGTACGGTGCATGCATAGCATATTATGATCTATATAACAAACAGATACACACGCATAGCTTGTATAAGTAATTGTCCATTAAAAAAAAAAACCCACCTCTCCCTCTCCTCTCCCTATCAATCTATTTTTCTCGCTACCTCGCTCAATGTTCATAATTGGGAGTAGGAAGGATATAATATTATTAGGAATGATTTTTAGAACCAGAAGATATAAGCTTATAGGAGTTAGGACATTAGACTAACGCTTCTGATGATAACCGTATAACATCCGCGATTGTTAACGACGAGAATAATACCATCTAGGCTATGTACTGCACTGTGGCCTTGGCCGAGTGAATGCTGAATTCTCAGCCCAATGAGACTCTTCTAAAGTTCAGAACTAAATTTTAACTTTCTTGTTTATAAGGCTCAATATATTAATGGGCCGGGGCAGTTAAAAATTATAATGAGAAAAGAAAATTGAGCATTAAAGATGTTGCCAGCATTTTACGTATAAAATGAGTTTAGAAAAATAGAACTAGTCTTCCAGCTTATAATTATTCTAGCTAAGAAAGTCAGGTAAAACAAATGGTTTCGAACGAATCCCAAAAACACCAATCCTTAGTAAGCGGGCGCTTGACACATTTTTTTTTCTAATACATCTAAAGTTTTGGACAGCTAAGGAAAAATTAAGAGATAAGCTCGCGAAAAAAAAATTGGAGAGATAGATCTAATTCTCTTCTAGTTTCATTTTTTCGATGTTGTGATGGATACTGCTATACGATTGCCATACATAGACAGTCGCACTATACTTACAGCGACAAAGATGGGTTACCAGGACTTCTGTATAGTCGGGTCACATTAAACTGGAACATACAACTACTTACCTTCTGAGTGACAATTAAAACTACGGGCTTGGTTGATCTGTTAAGTTACTAGAGAGAGAGAGAGAGAGAGAGAGAGAGAGAGAGAGAGAGAGAGAGAGAGAGAGAGAGAGAGAGAGAGAGAGAGAGAGAGAGAGAGAGAGGGGGGGGGGGGGGGGGAGAGAGAGAGAGAGAGAGAGAGAGAGAGAGAGAGAGAGAGAGAGAGAGAGAGAGGGGGAGGGGGGGGGGCGACAGGTTGACAAGCAAAGTAGGATTGTATGAGGGAGAGGAAAGGAAAGAATGGGAAAGAGAGACATAATAGAAATACAGACAAACAAACACACGCACACACGGATAGACAGATTGACAAGCAAAGTGCAATGGCAAATCAATGATAGACAGGGTGATTGAAACAGGTAGATCAGAACACCGCCAAAAAGACAGATAGACGGATTGACAAGCAAAGTGGCAAAGGAGGAAAGTCAAACAGAAAGTGGAAGATGGACACTCAGTCGAAAAATAGGTAGGCAGCCAACACAAAGACAAGGGGGCGGTCCGAGCTTATATATCTCTCTGTTCTGGACCTTTTGATATTACTCTGTTACTTCTTTGTGATGTTTCATATTCACTATGAAGAAGATGGTCTATGTCTGGTGTTATACATTTTGCTTTATTTACTTCTTATAAAACATACATGTATTTGAAGGGGTTAGATCACAGTCAACAATTTCAGAGCCTTTCTCTCTCATTTTGTCTACTCTTTAGGTGCTATTTTCATAGGTTTCCTCCCAAAAAAAGTAATTCCAAAATATATTAAACGTTGGATACAGGAGACATAAAGAATTTCATACTATTTTAGTCAACATTGAAAGACTTTACTTTCTTTTTTTCTAAGTGCAGACGACAGGATTTCGATGTGTGTGGTAAAAGAAAGTTTTCAATCGATTGTGACTCCTAGATATTATTTGTATTAAAAATTTGTCGACAAGCTTTAACTTTCACATCTTTTATTTTTAGTGGTGTAAAAGCAGGTTCCTTCTAAAATAAAATAAAAATCTCTTTCGTTTAATCAATGTTCAAATTTTAAAAAAAGTTAATCTAGCACCATGACACGTATTTAACAAAATTTGGTTAATGTCTTGAAAGTAAAAAGTTCGTTGTTTGTTATTGTTCCAGTAAGGCAAAAGTTGTCTGCAAAGTAATTAATCATGTGTTTGTAACTTTTATCTGGTAGCCATCGGTGTAGATGGTGAATTAAATTGGTGGAAACACACAGCCTTGCGGTTCCTCGGTTTTGGTGGAAATAGACTTGGATTTAACACCATGTATATTAGCATAGTGTGGTCTCATTGTAGAAAAATAAAAATCCAGGCACTACCAGAATATTCATTTGAACCTCTAATCTTTTTATAGTACATGCAGAGCGCTATAGTGATTGATCAAATCTGATGCACATATGTTTGATTAGTTAACTTCCCGCACGTTTCAAGAAGGAAGGAAACCCTTTTCGCCACAGAGAGCCCAGCTAAGATTTTTACCTCGGATCTCCATGCTCCCGTGGAGCACTGCTGACTTAGTAATATACTACAATAGGCTAGTACTATAGTGTGGAAATACTATAATTGTAATGTGACTGACTGGGACAGGAGAACTGGCAACACCGCTATGTCAGTATCACGTATGTGGCAGAACATATAAAATTGTCAGTTTTTAGTTGTAGGATCCGTCCACAGTATATGTTGTACTTCTAGGCATCACGACCTAACCCAATTCCGGACAGATTAGGCCTAGTTATATAACTCTGGGCCATGCCAGTTTCATTGAACCCGCAGACAGGGTATCCATTACTGTGTGGTTGGATCTCTGCATGGTCTGAATACACAGCAAAAAGATCCAGCTTTCCAGATGGGACAAAATTAGGTTTATTCTACATATACATTTTGTTTGATTTTTAACGAGTTCTACGGTTAAATTCGATCAGTTGGTTGCAAATTGTCTTCAGAAAGTTTAGAAAACGTTTCTGGAGCATAGATATATTTTATTATTAAATAAAGTAAAGTGTAGGAAAATGTTTATTATTCTTCTACTTGTTTTCTTATTTGGAGGTAAGTTAACAAATCAGAGAAAAAGTAGAATATTTTTTAAAATAAAATTAAGTTTAAAAAACGGTTATTCAATTGTTCTTTAAAATTCTATTCTATATCCTTAAGCACGATCTAATCAAGAATCGTCTATTTTAACACATCGTCAATTCTATTGAAGAAAAAAAACACTCTCTGACATTATTTCTAACCTCCTGTCTCTCTGTGAGCCTTTATTTTTAACTGTAGTTTGTTCTCTCCTAATTCACACTCTCTATCTACCCCTATTTCCTATCTCTATATCTTTTAATTGTCTCTCTCTATCTATCTTTCTCTCTCTCTCTCTCTCTCTCTCTCTCTCTCTCTCTCTCTCTCTCTCTCTCTCTCTCTCTTTCTCTTTCTGTGCGTTTCTGTGGCTCTCAATTCCATACACTAGAGCCATTAGTATTCAATACTTTAAGTTCTTAGGCCCAAAATGAGATAAGACTTTCTCTATCAAACAGTTTATTATGCCATGACCCAGCATCTCTCTCTCTCTCTCTCTCTCTCTCTCTCTCTCTCTCTCTCTTTGTCTCTCTGTCTACCTTTGTCTTTCTATCTCTCCACCTATTTATCTATCTATCCACCCATCCATCTATCTATCTATCTATCTATCTATCTATCTATCTATCTATCTATCTATCTATCTATCTATCTATCTATCTATCTATCTATCTATCTATCTATCAAACTAGCTACGTATACCGCTACCATCCATGCTGCCATTGGTTCCATAACCCAGGGGTCAACGCTCAGGATGACGGCATCCTTGTCCAGCCAGATGTGATTGTGCCTGGCCTGACCCATGCCCTCACGGTCACGTGTTCCCTACCCTCATACCAGGTCAACTCGGTGGAGACACTCCTGGTACTGCAGGTGCGTTGGGCTAGACACAAACCAGAACTCCCAACTTGACGCCAGAAAAACGTATTACATTGTGAAACATACCTTCGACGTAAAGTCTCATTCATCAAAAATTATGTATGCATCCTTAATACACATTTTCCACATAATGTACTAGTTTGCCTTTTTTATACACATATTTTCTTTAATGTGTGTTAAGAGCACCAAAAAAACCCACTACAAACTGTTTTTGTATACAATACGAAACCTTTCAAAGGATTAAAATGTTTTACATTATTATACATACTTTGATATCTGCTGGACACTTTGGTTGCTCTAATAACGATAGTACTTTGGTTTGAGAGATAGAGGTTCTTGGTTCGAATCTCAATGAAGCTGAGCATCGTGTCATTGTTTTATAAATCCCTGTGAATCTATTGCTACCCCCAACGGTTGATCAAAAGATATCCGATAGATTCTAGCCCCGAATTTTTAACTTGATAGTTTTTTACTCACCTTTAAAATTCTGTTAAAAAGATAGCGAAAATTAAAATAATGCAAGTTCTGAAGATAAATTGTAAAAACAATCATCTTACAATTCACTCAGTTCACCATTTTTCGCAATTAATATCTTATAAACTGTGTAAAGATTACAAATAATAGATCCATTTAAGATAACTTTAAACAAATTAAATATGTTGGCACTACCAACCATTCAAAGTTTTTTCTCTGATTTCTATGGCATTTCAAAGTTTATGAAAAACTAATATGAATAAAATGCAATCTAAAACAAATTCTTTTTTGAATTGGTTTGATTGCGTAATGCTGCCATTTAATGGCTTATCTCCATGCCATATACTAGATTCAAAGAGAACCAATCAATGCAGATTGCTGGTTTTCAAATGTAGCTATCATAATGTTTGAATTCACTACTATAGCTGAAAGTAAAAGTATGAATTCTCCCACCTCATCTTATCTCTCTCCTTATCTCTCTATCTTTTTCTCCCTCTCTCTCTCTCTCTCTCTCTCTCTCTCTCTCTTCTTATTTTTCTACCTTTCCTCTCTCTTTCTCGTCCTCTCTATTTCTCTCTCTACCTCTCCATTTCTCTCTCTCTCTCTCTCTCTCTCTCCCTCTGTCCCCAACCAGATCTCCAAAGAAGTGTCTGGGGTGCCGACCCCTGTGGCTACGCTAGTGCCAGGTGTCGGGGCCACACTCGAGGACACTGGAGCCATATCAGGTCGGGTTGACACTCTCTTAACACAATGTATAGTCTTCTCTCTCCTTCAGAGAATGTCTCCTTGTGCTAGGCTGTTGTCGTTGACGATATCCTTAGGGTAGTTGCTGTTGTTGGGTTTGTTTGTTTGTTTTTGTTTATGGTGTGACTTTGTGAGATATTTTGTTGTTGTTGTTATTTATATTGTTGCTATTGATTGTTTTGTTTTAGTGGGAGGGGGTTGTGATGTGAGCGTTTTTGGGAGGGGATATTTAACGTCTACACCAGCAATTAGGCTATCAGATCGATAGGTTTGAAGACTAACTTCTGTTAAATGTTACTACGAAACATTACATGGGAATACCAGAACTATTGCCACAATAAACTTACACAAACTCAATCAGTAGGGAAAACACCAGCCAGCATATAATTGTCTGCTTTTAAAGCAATTTTACTTTGTCGATATTAATTCTTCTACAAGATCCAAATATTAACCATGGTCATCGATGTTTTTCTTATCACTACCGCCTGGGCTAATCGCAACTTGATTTGTTGGAAAGATTTTACAGCTACAAATAATGTGGACATTATTTTTAGTTCTACTAAGGCATATCTTAACCTCTAGCCTACACGTACAAACGTTACTAACTTTGCCTCTCACGATTTACTCCATTAAGACAGAGCACAAGTGGAATCCACCTACGACCCGACGAACATGACCAGCGTGTCTCTGTCGGTGATCTATAACCTGGTCACGGCAGATGACGCGGGTACCTACTTGTGTTCAGCCTCGGTGCTAAACAAGCTGCATCTTCTGTCCAAATCGGAGTTTTCCGCTACAGTGACGGTGAAGCCCTTAGGGTCTTTGAATGTGTTCGACCTTGCGACAACCTTAGCCCAGGTCGCCAATACTGTCGGGAATTTGGAGAGGATTTTAAAAGCGGAACTTTCCAAGAGGAGTCTCCTAGAGAGCGAGGTAGAAAAGCTCACCCAGAAGTTAGCCAATATGAGCTCGAATGAACCTACGAGCACTGCGCCCACAATGGTTAACCCGCTGTGCGATGCGTGTGTCGATAGTGCCACAAATCTTACCATCTACGAGAATTCTACAAACGAAAGACTGAGTCAGTTGGAACACAGCCTGGTAACAATGGGCGACCAGATTTCCGTCTTGGAACAACAACAACACGATCCAACGGCCCTGCTGGGAAACGAATCTGCCGCATTTTGTTCGCAGGTTGAAGACGTCTGCGTGTCCGTAATACGGGCCAGATCCGACCTTGCCACCACTATCGCCCCAACCACTGCCGCTCCGCCAACGCTGGTCTCCGAGAACTTCGAGCTCCAAACTCAAGTGAACATTGGAACTCTCCCCGACTACCCAGTCGTCTCAGACATCGACCTATCGAGTCTGGCCATATCCCGCTCGCCCGCGGAGTCATGTTCCGGCTATCGGCTTGTGTGATCCAGGACACCGCCTACACACAGGCCGAGAGAGTCTCCCTGGAAGCGCTCAAAGTGTCCCACAGCGGGAACCACCCTCCCAAAACCATCGGCATCTGTTTGGGTTACCCCATGACCACAGACGGGTCTGGTGTCGTCGGTCGTAGGCGTAGAGGCACCGGGGCCTCCGCCACCCCGTGCATCTGTCGGCCGGACGCCACTCTGATGCAGGACGCGGCCAACAGCAAACGGGAACTTAACGTGGATCTCTCGTGGATCGGGAACTCTCTGGACGACAAGGACAGTCTCGAGGTCTGCGTGCTGACCACCTGGCCCCATGACGTCACGCGTAGCCACGCCCACCTGGGCGCAAAATGCACTGGAGTCCAGGTTTCTTATTTCGTTGACTAATGTTTTCTCTTCTATCTACTGAGGTCCGGTTTTCTTACTTTACTAACTGTTGGTTTTGAATGCTGTATGATTCAGGTTTCCTGTTTTGTTAGCTAGATTGTGATTTACGGCATGTTAGATGTCCTTTGCTATTGTTCACAGCGGCTAAATTGTCACACATGTATTTTATTGAGATTCAGGTTTCCTATTTTACCAGTTAGGTTGTAATACGTGTACATTTAATGGTTTTACGTGTGTGTGTTTTTTTTTTTACCAGCTAGGTTTCCTATTTCGTTGACTATGTTGTAATTGTACATTTGTTTATGTTCTATATTGGACACACTTCACTGAAATGTACTGTTCCGCACGTTGTATGTAAGAATAATTTTTATTAATGTAATAGTTTTAATGAAATGCACAATTGCTCAGACTCAATAAATAAAAAAATAATTCGTCAGCTAGATTAGGTTCCGTATTTACTAAGTAGATTTTATCGCACGTTTGTTAAAATTCATATTTTTTGGATTTAAAATAATATTGATCGCTGTGTGGTTTTTTTTCTTTTACTGAAATATGAAATAAAGAAAAGTGCTCATGTAGAATTTTCCTTGTTTTGCCTTTTAATTTATTTGTCAAAACAACATCCGTCACAATCTCTAATTCAAACATTGTAAAGGATGTTATAAAATCGTGTACCAAACTGGATTCACACGATATGAAAGACAAACATCACAAACAATTACATTATGTATTCGCTTCACAGATCCGCCATCAACAATGATCAGAGTAACCCATTACCTACAATCTAGCCATTTCAGAAATCCTTCACCAAAAGACCAAACCTTTATTAGGCCTACAGATCTTATAGATGTTATCAACAAAGAAATATTCAGAATTGATCAACTTCAATCTAACAATGAACCACGACAATGCAACAACCTGAAGACTGCGTCTACATAATTATATGCATACATAAATAAATTATGTTACATTCAATCGCATCCTTGTAAAATGTGTGTGGCAGTAGACATACATAGCACTCGAAACGAAATGGTGAGGGTAACAAGCAAAAACACGACAATTCATCACCTGAATTCAAAACGAGATTTGGTTAACAAATAACCACATTATAATTAAAACAGGAAATTACAAGCACAATCTGCCTCTCTGCCTAGTACCACATTATAATTAAAACAGGAAATTACAACCACAATCTGCCTCTCTGCCTAGTACCACATTATAATTAAAACAGGAAATTACAAGCACAATCTGCCTCTCTGCCTAGGTACATGTAAACAAAACACTGCGATGCGCTGTGCCTCTATCCTAGGTACCGGGTAGTTTTGGCCAAGAGAATCATGTTGAAAGCCATGACTAATTGCCACCAGCAAAGAGTGCCCTGTGTATGTTTGTTCTTCATGCTAACATCCGTATATGTTGTTCTTGTTGCTGTTGTTGTTGATGTTGTTTAATCTCATGCTATGTCCGCTCTTTTGATTAGAGCCATGCAAAAAGCAGCAACTCTTCGTATCTGCGTTGTGGTTGGTACCTAGACCAAAGTCTGACAATTTTTTTACATGTTGTCACACAAAGGCACCTCCAGATTAACAGTCGCGCTTTGCCGTGCATCCATCTCGCAAACAGCACGCCCCCCCCCCCTCTCTTCTTTATTGCTCTGTGACACTGCTTTTTTATTATACACACTCATGTTTTCTTGCACACGCAATATCCAATTGTTTTAAGCAGACAAAGATAGATAGACAGAGAGAAAGAGAACGTGACAGAGAGAGAGAGAGAGAGAGAGAGAGAGAGAGAGAGAGAGAGAGAGAGAGAGAGAGAGAGAGAGTTAAACGGCCAGACAGAGAGAAAGATACAGACAGAAAAAAGAAAGAGTGAGAGAGAGACAGAGAGACAGAGACAGAGAGATACAGACAGAAAAATGAGAGAGTGAGAGAGAGACACAGAGAGAGACAGAGAGAGAGATAGACAGAGAGAGAACCAAGATGGGAAGGATAAAGACGGGATTTAAAAAATAGTGACGGAGTGATGGACAGAGGAAGAGATAAAAAGGGAAATAGAGAGTGGCAGAGAGATAGAGACAGAGACAGACAGACAGGTAGAGAAAGTTATACGGGAAAACTGACAGATAGAGACAGACAGAGAGAAAGATACACACAGAAAAGAGAGATAGAGAGAGAGAGAGAAACAATATGGGAAAGCTAGAGACGGGATAAAGAAATAGTGACGGAGAGAGGAACAGAGGGAAAGAGAGAGAAAGTGTCATACGTTAGTTTCGGGATTCGTTCGTGATAAAGCCTAGCTGTCGACGTTGAATAAATATTACTAAACTAAACTATCAACTAAAACCTACAACGATGAGACTGTATGCCTATTGCTTTACTCAAAAGTTCTTACAATCTAGCGCTGTGTAAAACATCTACCTCGTATTGTTTTGAACAAGAAATAGTCTGTGAGAACTATTCTGTTCCAATTATGATACTTATTTAAAATGAATAGATCACTCTTGCCCTCGCCAAGCAAAAACATGCTCACTTCGGTTAATGCAGTGACAACTCTTGATCAGTACTCACGAATGTTACTGTGCTGTTTCTCCCCGGTGTGTTACCGAATCTTCAGTTTATGCAAAGACATCAACCTGTAAGTATCTCTGTTCGATTCTTTGTTAAAATTAAAAACTGAAGTAACGAATTTTTCTTTATATATGTCACCAGTTTCAAGTCATTTCAAAGTAAGATTTTTCATAGTGGTGTTAGTTTTAGATTTTGAGAATTCTTGATAAAACGTCTGGATTTTATAAGATAATACTTTTCTTTAAAACAATGTGCTCATGGAACTTGTATTTAGATCCTTAACTAAATCTTAACTAACGGAAAGAGCAAAAATATATTCCCGTAGAGTCTCAAACACTCTAGAGTTTTTGTCGCTTGATTTCTTAACATCCAACTACATCAACTAAGTTATATCGTGGACGAGTCTCAATACTAACATCTGACATTTTACGTGTTGTCGCACAGAGATATTCCGATATACCAGCAGGTCTCCTGTCTGAGCTTGTCAACTTGTCTAAAGTGGTAGAGCGTTGGTCTCCATATCAGGAGGTCTGCGGTTCGAATCCTACGATCGGCAGATTTTTTGTGTCTGAAATCGTCCCCTGGTGGAGTCTGTTAATTTAATGTGACTGGATGAGTCATGAGTCATGATATACCCGCCCTGTCTCGTGCATGGAGCACTTAAAATTGTCAGAAGTCAGTCTTGGGGCTCGCCCACAATGTAGCCTAAATTGTTACTTTAAAAGAGCTCTACTCAACTCAACCTGAACAGGTCACATTATACTACCACCGACCCAAGCAGTAGTGGACGTAATCTGACAACTAATCAGTATAATGTGGCCGGCTGAGACAGGAGTCATGGTATCCCCACCCTGTCTCGTGGGAGGCAGCACATAAAATTGTCAGACGTCAGTCTTGGGGCCCGTCCACAATGTAGCCTCTATAGTGCTGCTGTTGGACGTTAAACCAGCCCAACCAACCAACCAATCTGACAAATAAATTTGCCCAATCGTGCGTTTGGAAACGAGGACCTCTCGATAGGAAAATTAAAATATTGCAGTGTCAATTCAAAAGGCATCAAATGCACGTTTTGGGGGCTAACAATATAACTATAACTATCTTTCGCAGAACTAAAAACGGTTTCTATTAGAAAAGACAATGTAGAAGGTTTCTATGGCTCTAGCTAAAAACTTGTGTCATCAACTTTGGCCCTAAAAGACTCGGAGCGTCTCAGAGTTGTAAACAATGATTGAAGTAGCACAGTTCGGCAAACTAACTTGCCCTGTGTCGTATTTGCTCTTCCTGAAAGGCTAGCGTACAGTCCTCCTGATTATTCCATTTTGCTAAAGTTTGTTTTTGTTGTTTTCTATTCCACCAGTTCGCTAAAGCAACCAAGAAACACAACATTCGCAAAAAATGCCTGCCGTAAGTATATCCTAAATTTCTGTATTTCTATATTTTATAAGCTATCTTATTATTCTCATAGATCAGAGAGAGCGAAACTGTTTCACAGAAATAAAGTGATCAAATAGTCTCTCTCTAATTTATTGTATCTTGTTGGGGGGAGGGGGTGTGTGTTGTTTGGTTGGCTCTTGGTCTAATTTTTTAGTCCTCAGGGTCGAGACTTGCCTTCGAGATTATGCTTTTACTGTATAACTATAACATTTCTCAGAGAAAGAAAATTATATGAACGCAAACGTCCTCATTCCTAATATGATCAAATCGTGCAGCCATTTAACTTCGTAGAAATATGGGAACTATATCCCCGAGTATCCCTCTGTATCCCATATGAATTTACCCCCATAATTGTTCTGAAAAAAAGCCTCCCAGACAACCTGATGGAGAAAACGTATTTCTAATTGAGTCCGTATCAGTTTTATCAGACTGATCGAGACACCCTTTCTCGTGTGTGGCAGCACATAGTGTTGGGGTCTGTCCACAGTATAGCCTAAATAGTGCTGACGTTGGACATTGAACCAACTCACAACAACAACAACAACAACAACAACAACAACAACAACAACAACAACAACAACAACAACTACTTAACATTGCCAATTTTGTTCCATCTTCACGTAGTTTTTTTTCTTCTACAACTTCCCCTTTCCCCCAAAATATGCACCGTTTATCCAAACTTCTTTTACCCTCTGGTCTCTGATGCACATTCGTCTTCACTTTCTCACTTATTTACCTAATTACTTATTTATTTATGTATTTATTTATTTTATTTTTCTTTAATTTATTTTGCTCTTTTTCTTTCCGGTCTATTTCCGAGTTGTCGCGGCTTTACCTCGACTTCACTTTTTTCATTTATTTTTTTCTTCAATTTAACATTTTTTTTTTCCTCATGTGAAAAGAGTCAATTTTGATAATGATCATTATTGTATATTATGTTTCAGATAAAACGAAACAGGAGAGAAATGCGGGCCCTGGGCCTTGCGACCCCTCAAGGGGACCTAATAAACATCGACCTTGTGTATGGAGGTAAGTTTCACTCAGCTATTCATTCTTTAATCACAAGTTGATAAGTTTTTACCCTCTTACTTTGGGCCCTCGTGTGTGTCAGCACATAAAATTGTCAGACGTCCGTCTTGGGGCCCGTCCACAATATAGCCTATATAGTGCTGCTGTTGGACGTTAAACCAACCCACCCCCTCTAACTATGGCCTCCAAGTTGTTTTGGGGGCCGCATGGGCTCCATTGATAAAGATTTGATCTCCTTGACTCGAAACCCACGATCAGTCAAAATGTATTAGTTTGTCCAATTTCGTCCTGCACTCGTTAGGTCGGCGTCATTATAATAATGTGAAATTGCCAGACGTTTGTCTTGGGACCAGTCCACAATGCAGCCTGTATTGAGCTGACGTTGGACCTTAAGCCACAAACGAATCTAAGGAGGCCCACAGCTGCAAATGCTACGCCTATAAAGCGGATTATTTTAAGCATTTTCTTTCAATCTTGTTGCCTACGTTAGAGCACTGAATGTTCGGTAGATAGCTCTTCAGGCTCTGGGGTGCAGTAGCCCTGGGGTAGAACATCGCCTTTGACGCTAGAGTTCCGTGGTTCGAGCCCCGCTATGGGGATTTTGCCCGGCACTGATTGAGTCTTGTGTCGGTTTAATATAAGCGGCTGAGACAGGAGTTATGGTATCACCGCACAGCACTGACTCTGTATGGCAACACGTAAACTTGTCAGATGTTAGTCTCGGGGCCCCTCCACCATATAGCCTATGTAGTGCTGACGTTGGACATCAAGCAACAGCTATTTACCCGCCTGTAGGTTCTGAAATCGTTTATAAGTCGCTCATAATCGCATTCCCTCGAATAATGCTCGTCTCTTTACGACCTGTGTACCAAGTTATATTGTTTACGCAGTGAAGCCCCTTTGTTTTTCCCATTTATATGAATTATTATACCTGCCTTTTACTTCAGCCAATGCATCTCTTTGTCTTTTTTAATTTTTTTTTTTTTTAATTTTTGAAAAGATTGTATTTTGATGTATACTTGAGTGTACCTTGCTGTGGAGTACCGATCCGAGTATGTTGTTGTTGTTTTTTTTATTGTTTATTTTTTAGTTTGTTTGTAACTGGCATATATGGAGTTAAACGTTGAGACACCCTCCGTCCTCTGCCACAATGTGGGTAACTCCAGAGAGAATTCTGCTCAATATTAACATGTCCAATAGTCACTAGCACCTACGGTAAACATTCTCTTCAGTCCGATTTTTTTTTGGTAAGTAACATTAAACGCTCTTAACGCAGTTTAGTTTATAAACTTTTTTATCACAAAATATTTGACATATTTTTTTATTCTTTCTTTCATAATTTTCTGTGCTGCAGGGAGAGCTCGACGCGACCTACCTCGAGTTGTAAGTTCTATATTCCTGTAGCAAATATTCATTATCTTTCTTTTCTTTCCTTCTCCTTATCCTTTTCAGCCTTATCCTTCTCACCTTTCTCCTTCTCCTGCCCCTTTTCCTTCTTACCCTTCTCCTTCTCCTGCTCCTACTCCTTCTTCTCATCTTTCTCCTTTTCACCGTCACCCTTCTCCTTCTCCTTCTTCCTCTTCTATTACCATTACTTTTATTAGCCTACTATCAATATTACTTTTACTTTTTTACTATTAATTTTACTATTGCTATTACTGGTGGTGGTGGTAGCAGCAGTAGCAGCAGTAGCAGTAGCAGTACCAGTAGTGGTGTTGGTATTGATTATTCTTGGTACAGCCTTAGATTCAACATAAAATTTAGATTTTGAAGTTTTTACTGCTGTTTTAGTAATTTGGCTGTATTTTGTCACAGATTTGTTAACGCCTTTTTTGTTCCCATGACCCATGCTGTTTTCACCTGTCCCATGAAGCGTTGTTCCCTGCCATTAAAGCTACTGGTTGGGTCGGTGTCAGTTTAATGTGACCGGCTGGGACAGGAGTCATGGTATCCCCGCCCTGTCTCGTGTGTGGCAGCACATACAATTGTCAGACGTCCGTTCTGGGGCCCGTCCACAATATAGCCTATACAGTGCTGATGCTGGACGTTAAAAACCAACTCAACTCAACTGCCATTGGAAGCAACAGCCAAAATCTAATGACAAACATGCATACTCTGTGCCCTCCAGGACTACTCTGGCATGGCGGCACCTCAACGCAGAGCTAGAGGGAGACGGGCCAGGCGTGACTTTATGGATCTAGATATATGGTCTTTATAGATACTTGTCCATAGTGGCAGAAGAATGCTTTCAGTTTAATGTGAGCGTCTTAGACAGGAGTCATGGTATACCTACCGTGTCTCGTGTGTGGCAGCGCATACAATCAAAATGTCAGACGTCAGTCTTGGCGCAGATATAAGACGTTAAAAGCAACTCAAACTAAAACTTAGGGATGGGCTAACAATGATTTTACTTTGTGGTATTAAAACCCTCGACTTGTAGATGCAGTGGCACCAAATAAACTTACAACTGGTCTCCATATTTACAAATAAGAGTTTGACAGATTCAACACTGCGCTATGTTTTATACATAGTATAGTTGCAATTTTCGCAATATCTATAGTGGTCCTTTTATCCTTTTTAGCCATAGTACATGACTTCTTTACAGTTTCTTACAGGATGAATCAAACTATTTCTGTAACTTATTGTATGTCTCCCTGTTTCCTATGTCCTCAGTAAAGTCAATTTTACCTGCTCCCAAACAACAAGGCACAACAAGCCGCACCAAAGATATCTTTATTTTCAAAACCAATTTTGGTAACCTAAAGATTCAGTAAATTGCACACTTTATAATTTGATAAAAAGATTATAATTTGACAGTTGCGGTTGTTGTTTTTCGGTTATTTTGTATGTGTGTGTGTGTATGGGGGGCGGGGACGATTCTTGCTTGCCAGGTTGGGTTTGTGGGTGGATGTTTAGTTGGTTTGGTGCTTGTTTCATTGGTTAGTTAGTTGGGTGGATGGGTGCCTGGGTGAATGGGAAATTGGTTGGTTGGTTGGCTCATTGATTTAATGTAAATTGCATCCTTATATTGAGTTCTTTATTCCATTGTCCCAAGTCTCCCCAGTTGTCCCAAATCCCCCCGAGGGTGTCCCAAATCTCCCCGACATGTCCCATGTCTCCCCATCTGAGTAGCCAAAAGAATTTGTCAATATCTTGCTTTTGTTAAACACAAAGGCTGTTGTGCTCTTCTGGCAGGTTGATAATGGCATGTGACATGCCTATATGGAATTTGGTGGTTGTTCTGAAATTTCTGCCAAAGTTAAGACCTTTCAAAGTCCGAGAGCCAAAAATGTCCCAACTCTCCCCACCCTCCCCTATCCCTCTCTGTCTCTCCATCATTCTCTCTCCCTGCTCCTATATCCGCATGTCTGTCTGTCTGTCTGTCTGTCTCTCTCTCTCTCTCTCTCTCTCTCTCTCTCTCTCTCCCTCTCTCTCGTCCACTAGTGTCCACAAAATACTGTAAAGGTTTGTTTTTGTAAAAAAAAGCATCGTGTACTCATTGTTTTTATATATCTTTTTTTTTCAGGCCTTTACCGACGAGTGTAAGTATAATTAAATCAAAATTATAAGAGAAAAAGAATCGACTAAAAACATAGCAGCATTATACTAAAAAAAAAACATGTTATACTATTACTACTACTACTACTACTACTACTACTGCTGCTGCTGCTGTTACTGCTGCTACTGCTACTGCTACTGCTACTGTTGCTATTACTGTTACTATTACTGTTACTGCAACTGCTACTGCTACTGCTACTGTTACTGTTACTATTACTGTTACTGCTACTGCTACTGGTACTGCCACTGCTACTGGTACTGGTACTGGTACTGGTACTGCTACTGGTACTGGTACTGGTACTGCTACTGTTACTGCTACTGCTACTGCTACTGCTACCACCACTACATTTACTACTTATATTTTTATTAATACTATTAAAAATAGTACTAATGATGAAAATGATGAGAATGATGTTCGTGGTGAAGTTAAAGAAGTTGACGAAGGTAATGATGAGTTTGTTTTAATTCTAAAAATGACCAACAATATTCCCACATGGAACCTTTTTTATAATAATGATAATAATAATTATAATAACTATAATAATAATAATAGTAATAATAATAACAATAATAATAATAATAATAATAATAATAATAATAATAATAATAATAATAATAATAATAAT
>RQTK01001733.1:0-24406 GCA_003991915.1 Elysia chlorotica
CTCCCGCAAAGACCAATTTGTATTATTAGGCCATTCTCTTGCGCGCTTGAGAGCGGTAATCCTAAAAAGTTTATCACCGCAGACTTACCCAGTCACTTAAAAACAAAGACAGCTGAATCAGGAATAATCTAGAATCGAGATCTGAATTATTTGACCAAGAAGCATGACTTAACTGTATCATGAGCGAAATTTAATTGTGGAAGATCTAGATCTAGATTTGATCTATTACGATGGCAGTTGAGAAAAAGAGACGTCGTTTAAGACGATCCAGATACTTAGCGGTAACACTCAATCCAAATCGAATCCCCTCAACCACACAATGACAAACAAAACTTTATCAATCATCCATATCTAGGCCTACTGATACTGGCTGAAACCTAGATCTAGATCTGCGGCAAATTGAAAACAGACATAGATCTAAAATTCCACATCGTAAACCCCCGCTTCAGATCTGCTACACTACCACAAAAAGAAGGTAGACCCACGCGGATTAGATCTAGATATAAATCCAAATTATGGGACTGCATCAAAGTTATCCACCTACGCCAAAACATGAGAGTGGGGAACGATGGGCAATTTCATCAGTGGTTATTACGTATAGGTAATGGCAGAAAAGAAGTAAACAACGATATTGGAGAGATGGCAATACAAATTCCAACTGAGCTTTACCAACCTGAAACAGAAGCCCTTATCACCTCAGTTTACAATCAAAATTACAGTAAAGAAGAATGCCTGTTTCAAAGAGCAATTTTTACAACAACACATGAAAATGTAGATCACATCGATGATAAAATGATGAAAAATTGACATCTGATACTAAACACACCTAGAACAGTCAGACTCAATAGCAAGTGGAGATGCAAAACCAATCTCTATCCCGTTGAATTCCTCAATAATAAAAACCCAACCAGTCTACCTCCACATCAACTAAAACTGAAAGTCAACACACCATTGATGCTCTTACGGAAATTGAATCCATATCAAGGACTCCTAAACGGCACGCGCCTTCTGATTAAAAGACTAGGACAAAGAGTCATTCAAGCCAAAAGCATGACAGGTTCACATACTGGACACATTGTATTCATTCCACGCATTGCACTAACAACAAAAGACTCACCTCCCATTCACACTCACTAGGAGACAGTGTCCAATAAAACCGTTCTATGCCAGAATACAGACAAGTCACAAGGACAAACTTTGACAAAAGTTGGAATGTATCTACCTCAGTCAGTTTTCAATAATGATCAGTTGTGTGTAGCTATGTCAAGAGTTAAAAACTTTAATGGCTTGAAATGTGCATTGGCACCGCCATCAGAGAACTCTATGGCTATGACAAGCTACACCAATAATGTTGTCTTTAAATCATCACTAATTTTGTAATGATGAGTACAATATTTTCTGTTAAAAAACATATCAGTGCCAACATGAGTATTGATTTAAACTTAATCCCGCGAAAACGCGGCCTTCGATTAGTTAAACAAAAAACGTAGGGTACCAAGGGACGTCACCCATTTTTATTATTACACGCTCCAGAATTAACTGAGTAGCCCCTACATCTCGGTAAATTTTACTATCAACCAATCGTCAATCATCAATCAAGAAAAATAATAACAACAAAAACAACAACAATAACAACAACAACAACAACATCAACAACAACAACAAACTCCCGATGTATGCCGTTTCAGAAAAAAAAAATCACAATTTTAAAAGAAAACGCACGGTACCAAGGGACGTCACCCATTTTACTATTACCCGCTCCAGAATTAACTGAGTAACGGTTTTTGTCACACCGACTTTATATGTGTGCTTGATCCAGCATTATTTTCCCATCTATGAAACGCTGTGTAATAAGTTTTACATTTGCGGTGCGATTCTTTAAGCTGCCAAATTGTGTTTAACAATACATAATAATGATCAGTAGTTTGAAAAAATACCAAATGGTTTTCAAAAAAAACCGTCCTATGCCATGACTATAAACAAGTCACAAGGACAGACTTTGACAAAAGTTGAAATGTATCTATATCAGTCAGTTTTCAATAATGATCAGTTGTATGTAGCTATGTCAAGAGTTAAAAACTTTAATGGCTTGAAATGTGCATTGGCATCGCCATCAGAGAACTCTATGGCTATGACAAGCTACACCAATAATGTTGTCTTTAAATCATCACTAATTTTGTAATGATGAGTACAATATTTTCTGTTAAAAAACATATCAGTGCCAACATGAGTATTGATTTAAACTTAATCCCGCGAAATCGCGGCCTTCAAGTAGTTTTAAAAAAAAACGTTGGGTACCAAGGGACGTCACCCATTTTATTATTACACGCTCCAGAATTAACTGAGTAGCCCCTACATCTAGGAAAATTTTAATATCAACCAATCATCAATCACCAATCAAGAAAAATAAAAACAAACTAACCACAAAACAACACCGACAAAAAAAATCCCTTTTTAAAATAGTGTATGCCGTTTTAGGAAAAAAAAAAGTCATAATTAATTTTAAAAGAAAACGCACGGTACCAAGGGACGTCACCCATTTTACTATTACCCGCTCCAGAATTAACTGAGTAAAGGTTTTTGTCACACCGACTTTACATGTGTGCTTGATCCAGCATTATTTTCTCATCTATGAAACGCTGTGTAATAAGACTGTTTTACATTTGCGGTGCGATTCTTTAAGCTGCCAAATTGTGTTTAACAATACATAATAATGATCAGTAGTTTGAAAAAATACCAAATGGTTTTCAAATTAGAATGCACTGAATATTAGATGTCCCCTTTCTTAATGAACAAACCGAAATCTAAGTTCAATATTGTCTTTTTGTAGCTTTCCGAACTCGATTTTGGATGGTTCCCTTCAGCCTGGCCCATATGGTGCCGGTGGTTTACATCCCAGCATCGTTGCTTCTTCGCTAGGTCAATTTTGAAAAAGAAGCTAATATAAAGAAGAATATAAGAATAAATATTTTTAAAGCAAAGCAGACATAAAGAAAAGAGAGAGAGAGAGAGAGAGAGAGAGAGAGAGAGAGAGAGAGAGAGAGAGAGAGAGAGAGAGAATGAACATATATGATAATATCAAAGAGCAATAAATATTTATGAATATTTATGAATATTTATGAGAAGTCAACACTGTGCAAATGGAATAATGTTTTTAAGTTTAGCTATTAGGCATGCATGTGTATTTAATAAGGGACATTACTAAAACAATTCTATAATAGCTCACAGATCAAAGACTAATGTCCCTTTGAAAGGACATCGCTATAATTCAAGTAAACACTATTTCGCTAATATTCTTTCATCGTTTTTTTTTCTCCAAGCGTGCGAAGACATTGACATTATGATCTAATAATGTTAAAATAATTATTGAACAAAGGACTACTACCTAATTTGAAAA
The DNA here is from genome assembly GCA_003991915.1 of Elysia chlorotica. Classification (NCBI taxonomy): domain Eukaryota; kingdom Metazoa; phylum Mollusca; class Gastropoda; family Plakobranchidae; genus Elysia; species Elysia chlorotica. Next base: position 3,398 of record RQTK01001733.1, read on the forward strand.
TGTTAATAAAAGGTTAAAAAAATGCTTTGATTATACTGGATAGAAATAGCATCAACGTATGCTTATTAACTGGTATGCTTATTCAGAATTCCCAGAAAAATAATGAACAACATGGTAAACTTAGCGTGAAAGGTATATCTGAAAAACCTATAAACTAATTACACAACAAAACGAGTTCATTGATGTGCGAGGATCATTTTTTGTTTCTCTGCTTTCGTTTTCAACGTTTTCTCTCCTTTGTTAATGTTGTAGATATTTTGTTTGTAGCTTATCAATCTAGTCTAAAATTCTGAATCAAATATATCTTTTTAAAAGCTAAAAATCAATACCACAGGAAAGGTGCGATACAGTTACTGTTGTACCAAAATAAGTATCGTAGATCTAAATCAATTATCTAGAGGCTTTGGGCCCACGAAAATGCTTCGTGCATAGAACTGTTAGAATCTGCCCTTACTCGCAATTTACAGAATCTTTAGCTGATCTTTAGATCTTCATAAACACCTTAAAAGTAGGAGCTACATATGTCCTATTAACATCTTTATGATCTTTATAAATAAAATATAGATTTAGATTTGATGCTCTTCAAGTTTATGGTTGTAGTTTTTCTAATTCTGATAAATCTGCTGTAGGCTTATGATAGATATAGGCATTGAAGTTATACTTGTGATTTTATGGTGTGAAAATAACCGATCGAGTTATTGAACAATAATTTTAAAAAAAATGTATGAGTATAAACAATATTGTACGGGTGAACTGCAAAAGTGTTCTGGGTTTTAATTTAGAGAATCAATCACGCTATAAAAAATTATAAGAAAAACCTATGCCGTGTTTTTTAGTATACATATTGAATTCAGGTTCCTGGCTTTGATCGCTCAGATATATGGAAGCGATACAGAGTCGTTTAAATCCTTTTGAGATACATTTCGTTATTTGATAGATGAGCGTGATCTTAATTGTCTATACATTCCTTTACGTCAACGTGACCCATATTTTTTGACGACCTTGATCATTCTGATGGTAAACTTGAATCCAATCAGTTATTAAGCATTAGTAATGTCAGTTAATAACCATCAGTAATGTCTTTGATTAGTGGCCGCATCCATAGCTACCGAAATTGCGAGTTAAATTTAAGTAGCAATCGATATCAACAAAGCACATAGACCCATACATATTATTATATTGTTTGGATTGACTTTCCCACTGTTGGCAATATTCATACCACTGCCTTGAACACTGTCTTAATTCCCAAATATACATATAATACATATGCACATGTAGGAAATGTATGAGTATAGGTGACAAATATTTAACATTAGACATTATTTTGAAATAAAAAATAAAACAATAACCCTTACGTTCAACTATAATTCTTAAACGAGTGCTATCATTAAACAGCTAGGCTTATTTTAAAGGTGACATAAAATGCTTGGTACATTAAACGTTTTCATAATTTTGTCACCCTACATTATGCCAAAAAAAAATCTGCATAAGAAAGTCAAATTTTTAGGTGATATAAATATAGGCCAGTAGCAAACTACATAAAAACAGATGTAAACATTTTGGAGGAACCTGTGCACTAAAATTCATTTTAATGCTGACCAATCTAAGAGTAAGTTTGGAGGGAGATTTTCTTCGCCATGTGAGAAAAAATCATTTCTTTTTTTTATCATGAAATATATGTTGTGCTGTTAGAGGATTAACATTTTATTTAATAAAAAACAACAACAGCAAAAGCAAAACAAAAAAAAAAAGAAACTAATTTTTTAGATAACAAAACGAGCTCTTGACTTCTGACAACCTAACTATAGTAAACTTGATAAATACTTAAATGACATTAACTTGTCAGAACAAAATGGAAAAAAATCGTTTAAAGTAGGGCATCTGTCTGTATTAAACTTTCACAAAAAGACTTACTCTCAACGCCAAACTCTCCCAGTACCCATGACAACTGAATGCGTCAGCATTAATCTCCCGCTGACAAAGTTGACGTGTTTCCACAGGACGTTTCGCAGTACTGCTGTCCACCCACTGAAAGGTCCCGGTTGGAAAATTACTGCAGATTGCCTTTAGAAAACAACAACAAACAAACAGAAAAACTCAACTAAACTAAACCTCAACCAAAGCACTTAGGCCGACTCTACAAATCAAGATCACTTTTAAGGATCACTGACACGCTAAAATTTTCTCATTTCCTCAACTGCCACAGTGTGAAGGCCGAGCAAGCCTCATCTTAAGGACTTCAGTGAACGCAATCTTCCACCCATAGCCAGTAAACAGGACCCCGGAAACAATTATTAGTTCGTAATAGGTGACATTACGGAAAATGTCTTTTACGCGACACATTAAAGTTTTCTAGCTTAAAAAAAAACCCACAACAAACAACCGTTTTTGTGTGTATATACAAATAATGCAATAGAGACCACGGCAGGCAATGCAAATGAAATCTAACAGAAATGAAGTCGTTAAAAGATTTAAGAAGGCACATTCTTATTTACGTTTGGATGAAAAGGCCCTTTATGATATTAAAAAAAATAATGCTGACAAAGAATCTAGTTGCAATAGAAGCAATTTTGATAAAAATTACATGCAGTTTGTGCCATCATAATAGACGGCAATTGTTTACACACCAAGGATATTCCGCATGCAATGATACATTGCGCTGTTGACGTCAGCTTCTAGATTCATTAGTGATATTTCGTAGTTTTTCTCAGTAATCCTACAAAGCTCAATACATGCAAAGCCAATTTTACGAGCAAGAAAACAAAGATACAAAATGGAGAAGCACGCTGAAAATTAAATTCAGTGAAACAAAGGATATCTAGAATGTGAAACTTAAGAAATTAGTTTCAGCTTTAAAATTGATTCAATTCCGTGGTATTGCATGCAATGGACAAACAATAAGTCCTGGTGTAGCGTGTGGAGGCTTAATGGAGTAATCAAACAACTCATAATGCTCTCCTTTTCCTAACAAACTGTTTTGGATAATTATGTTGATTGGTAAGCCGTTGTTCGTACTCTCATGTTACAACCTGAAACAAACGTTCACAATCAATGCAGTGGTCTTAAAAGCATTAACAACAACAACAACAACAACAACAACAACAACAACAACAACAACAACAACAACAGCAACATCATCATCATCATTATCAACAACAACACATCACTATCATTTTACAATGCAACCAAATAAAATAAATTGTTATACAATTATTATGGAACTGGTATATCTTGAAGTAGTCCAATCTAAGAATTATTCAAGTCTTAATTGCATAAAAAGCAATATAATTCTTTTCGAATGCCGCCAATCTGGAGCTAAAGGCAACATAACAGAAACAATCCTACACAACTTTGACTGGTTAGCAAGTAAAACTTCCGTAGCCCTGCTGTGGATTCCAGCTCACTGTGGCCAGTCGGGAAATGAGTCAGCTGACAGACCAGCAAAAGAGGGCTCTTTAAACGTTAAAATATCGACAAAGCTTAAACTAAATGAATTTACATTTCCTGGGCAGTAGAGTACTAGTACTTAACTTTCTCGTGCTTTGCAATAAAACAAACGAAAAAGTTTATTATTATTGATTTACAAAAGGTACTTTTTCAAAACGCATTTAACGTCTTATGAGAAAGGCAAATACTTATTACTACACTATTTATAAACCTTTTCCCACCAAACCGCACACAATCATGTATAAGCGCAAATAAGTATGCTCTTGTGCTAGCACCACTTCTTATTGATAATGCACACTTTCCATTTCAAATTTAAAGCTTTTAACTTCTCGACATTTATGAAATTTGCTGAAATAGTGCATGCACAAGAAATATGTCTAAAAACGTCGCCATGTAAAAAGCTTAATGTGTGTCAGTAACACAAGAAAAGAGTGTCTGTTTTATCACGATTTAAGCTTGATAATAAAGTGTCATCCATTCGGAAAAACCTTGATACGATTGTTAAAAAAAAGTTATTGACAAATTCTGTCCATCCATTAAATCTCAGTCAATTAAAGTTCTGTACCAAATTTTTCTAACTTTTCGTACTCAGTGTTAGGATTTATAAAACATTTTAATCAAAGAGGTAATAGTATGCACATTTTTGATTTTATGAAATAACAGACTTTTTAACAATTACAAAAATTCAATTCTACCTTTCAATACGTGCTAGGAAGTAGAATCAGTACTCAGTGTCTATGGGTGAACCAATTTTTGTTCCAAACCAACAAAACTAGAGCAACTTAGCCGTGTTTTCTTTTCCAACACATCGCGGATTCAGATGTCAAAGAATTCTTCCACTTTGACGCTTAGTTCATCCGAAAGGCTTTCTTTCGTCATTAGTTTGCCAGTCCTGAAAGTCTACACCGTATGATGAACAGGTTGTCAAATTCTTCCATCTGGTGGAGGCAGTGATGGGGGTGATGCTGTTTGTCATTGCCTGATGTTGTTTGGCGTGCTGTCTGAAAAATAGTACTTTCTTAATCGGTTTTGTCTGTCAGTTGATGGATAATTATATACAAGTTCTCAGTGAACAAAACCCCTGTGCGTTGAAAGAGGACAACGAAGTGTTTCGTCTGTTACAAATCGATATTTGTGCTTGTTTAAACTGGTTTTTCATTTCCTTGAACTTTATCTGTATAAAGAACTGATTCCGTCAGCAAGAGGATCAGTCAATAATTACATTATTTTTCTAGTGATGAACCATTATTCCTGACTAAAAATGATAATAAAACAGACAACACGATTTGAAAACAGAAAATTCTTGTTTAAACTATTACATAATACCGAACATTCCTTTTCATGTTTCTAATATAATCTTTCTCAGCAATGTAAATTACATCAGGGATAACAGTAAGGTTGTTAGATGAATCTTTAACTTTGTGCCTGTCGATGGCTTGCTAGCATAAAAAACTGATAAAAAAACCCACCACCAACGACAACAAACAAAACCGTTTATTTTTTAACATTCGATGCTGGATCAATTGTAGAACCCGTTAGTTCTAATTAGGCTTTCTGGGACCAAAAGACTAATAGCATTTAAATCCCCAATCTTGACGTCAACGACAGACACGTTGACCTACTGCTAAGGCTTTGTGGGGAAAAATGGATCTGAACCACAAATTGATTCTCGTACAAGTAAAATATACTCCTTTTTTTTTTTTTTTTTTTTTAATTAAATTGGCTCTGACAAAAACGCTATCAAATAAGGATCCATTACGATATTGTTTGTAATGTTCACGTTCATATCAATATACAACTTAAATCATTCTAATTAGAAAATACATTCATCATCATCATCATCATCATCATCATCATCATCATCATCATCATCATCCTCATCCTTATCATCATCTTTCTCATCTTCATCATCACCATCATCATCATCGTAATCATCATCGCCATCATCATCATCATCTTCAGCCTTCTTTGTTAGGGCGTATACTAATCTAAGTTAGTTGTCTCATAGCCGGAGTCAAGGCAGGAGCAGATTGCAGATACTCCGCGTTATTCTCTTTATTCCCTTTGTCAAAAGTAAATGATCTCTATCTCTAGAGGACGTGTATTACGACGCGTCAGTGGGACTCCCTGTATCCAAAAATTCTAGAGTAAATTTGTGAAGTTTTATTTGCCTGGGACAGGCGTGCTGTGAATATACGAGTCGTATATTGCCTTGGAGAGGCGTGATTTACTTTGTATGCTTCTTATGAATTGTTTGAGCTTTTTAGCCTGCCTTGCCTCGATTCTAGCCGGTAAGCTTCCGAGCTGTATGTTATCTCGCTATTGCTATATCTCTATAATTATATAGATATAATTATTTGTATTGATTGGAAACCGGGACTGCATTTTCACCTGTGTATGAACATTCGATTAAACGTCGCTGTCGAGTCTCCCAACTCGTGCGGTTCTATGTGACTCCCTGTTCGTCAACCTCGTGTCTTCGAGCTACCTATGAGCAGCTGTGGAGACGCTGTCCATTGCGTCGTCGTTAGCCTGCCTGTTTTACACCGTCTGTGATCAGCCTGTCGTTGATCATCGTCAGTTTTACCTTGTCACCACCCTGGTGACCGTACGCTTCATTATTACTTGAGAGTGTCATAATCACCGGAGCATCATCTTTGGACTGACATCGTTGGATCCTCGTCATCCCCTTGTCAACTTGTCACTATTTTAAGAGCTTCAACTATCTTAAATACACAACCTAACCTTTAGTCGTAGTGTTTACCGACCCTTAAATTGTATTTTGAGCTAGACTCGTTTGCTGAGCATTGTCCCACGTATATAATTACTTAACACTATAAACTTATATATATATATATATATTTTTTTTATATAACATAAAGTCACACAAGTTCAAATGACATTATTTACGGTTTTATTTTTTTTTTTATTTCGAATTGCTTACTTTCGTTAGTCGTTTACTATTTTACCCGTGATCATTGTTGGTACTAACACCCCTGGAGTGAACACAGTTGTACTGTGATTTACATCAGGAACTTTGAAGCTTTTATATTATTTTCCTTTTGATGATAAACACAAGATTAAAAAAAATTAGATAATGTTTGATTCTTTATTACCCGTTCAAACGAGTTAGGCACTTCTTACATAAATAAGTAATTGAGGCTCAATTTTGCTTAGTAGCCAGTGGCATTGCTTAATCTATATAAAAATATATAAACGTTTTTAAGTAATACAATGTGATCATTAATTTGTGCTTGTCAATATGCATCCTTAAAAAACCAAGACATGTACATGGTCTGAAGATGACGATCTTTAATAACATAAAGTCACACAAGTTCAAATGACATTCTTTACGGTGAAGTAAGAGAAACCTGGTTTTAAGTAGTATGACCCTGAAACAGTAGCATTGTTACAGAAAGTTAAATTTTAATCGCTTTTTTGTACCTGAAACTCCCCTCCTCTGTCCAACACACACTCACACACACACTAAAGTACAACATTATAGAACGTTTTCGTCTCTATAAATACAACAAACGGCCTGATAAAGCTGACAATTGCCATAAATATTTTATAAGAAGAATGATTGTAAAAAACGTCAACAGTACGTCAATCTACAATAGTGTTTCACTAAATTGGCCAATCCGTTATGAATCTGACGTCCAGCGATGATTCATAATCAGTTGCCCAATGTAGCGCAGAGCTAGACTTGATACTCGAAATTACAAGTGGATCATTGAAGATCTATATTTGTCTCTTGTTTTTATAATGTGGAAGCTATGGCCTTGGCAGAAAAAATAGAGCCAAGACTCAAATTTCTTTGTGTTCAGGTTGGATTATGATTTATAAAATCTAAATACATACTCCAAACTTGATATAATTCTATCAGGAATTTGCAAATGGCTGCAACGTCAAAGGTGGTCAGAGATGTATAAAAGGCTAGGCTACGTAGTTATCTGATGCTAATTTTGATTATATATTGAAGTTAAATGAAACACACAGTAAAAGGGAATGGAATCATTAAATACATACACAAAACCAGACACTCAAGCAGCAAGATTGTAAAAAGTAGTAGAATGCGAGATAAAATAAAGTTAAAGGATAAGTGAGGAGTATTTCCAGAGGAAAAGATAGAAGAAGTGGTGAGAGAAGATGTTTTTATTCCTTAAAGACATTTAAGTCAATTTGGATTTTCCTATGTAAGCGTTAGCAAAACCCAGGGTGTTTGCGATTGGTATCACAGGTGATAAATATTTATACAGCACATCCATTACTTCACATTACCAAGTTTTTTGTGATTCCACACGATCTTCAAAGAGCGTTAATGGGCGCCTTCCAGATTAAGATTTAATAACTATGATGATGTGGTATATATCATTCAGACAGGCGACAGGCAGAGAAAGTGAGAGAGCGAGGAAGCGAGAGAGCGAGAGAGAGAGAGAGAGAGAGAGAGAGAGAGAGAGAGAGAGAGAGAGAGAGAGAGAGAGAGAGAGAGAGAGAGAGAGAGAGAGAGAGAGAGAGAGAGAGAGAGAGAGAGAGAGAGAGAGAGAGAGAGAGAGAGAAACTGGGGCAGAGACAAAGACAGAGCGAAAGTAAGAAAGACAACCAGACAGGGGGGAACCAGGGTACGGTAGGGGGAACTCCTCCCTCAGTAATTGAGCTAGTTACGCTTGTTTAGACGTGGCCGCCGCAGGGTTTAAACCGGGGTGTTGCCCCTGACTTCTCATCCCTGCGCTATAATTGGAGCCTAATCTATCCTGCTCCCCTCGTATGTTTTGTGTATGGTGGGCCCCAGAGCCCAGAGCATGTTGCTCGCAGCCTCTCCAGGCACTTTCTCGTCGATCTGGCCCCTCAAGTAATGAGCGGTGCTTCCTCTAGATTGGCTGGATGGTTTAGAATTCAGGCCAAGGCGCGACAGCTATGATTTTAGACTAGAAATAAGGGAAAATGTGGTGAAATCCAATGAACTTTTAAGTTAAATTATACTTTTCGAGCATACGAAGGGATAAGGCAGAACAACATTTGTTTAATTTCTCAAGGAGATGCTATCGACAGTAAAAATTATTGTTCTTGTAGCTAAAGTGCCATTGGATGGACACCCGAATGTGAAAGTTTAGCACTACTTTATTAAAGTACATGTCACCGCGATATTGGGATATTTGCAATCTTTTCCTAGATTAGCACGTTTATTAAGGTATAATATGAGCATTTACCGAAAAAATTCTGTTTTTTCTTCAATGATCACAGTTAAACTTTCACACAACCACAAGAACATATATTTTTACCCGATTGTTTTGTACAGTAAAACTATCCCTTTGATTATCGTCAAAATAAAATTCAGATGACGAAATATCCTAATGAACACAAGCTGGAGTTTGAACCACAGACCTTCTGCCATTCAGACCAGAGCCATACGTGCCGATCTATCATGTCTTCTTACCTGTGAATCGGACGAGGGCCTCTGTACTTGAGTTGTTTTAACGTTCAACATCAGCACTGTATAATTATGCTATATTATGGGAGGGCCTGTAAAACTGAGCCTAACGGGCGGAACATTGTGTTAATCTTGTAGTGGCTCCACTTTGATTCTTAACAAACACCCAATTACAATAATTTTATCGTAGACTTACATCTTTGCAAGGCAAGTCCTTGCGGTAGAAAAATTTACGCGCTTCCTGAAAAAAAAAGCCTTTTCTTTTTTGGTGTGGAAGATATTAATGTTGTATTATGCATGTTTGTGTTAAACGGTTTTGCTAATTTTAGTCACGCTATCGCGGAAACGATTTCTTGAATGAATACTACGGCAAATTACATGTAAAATGATTATTTTTGTCCAAATTAAAAAAGTTAGCAGTTACCAAAGCGAATTAGGTAGTCCGTAATAATAGTTATCAAAGCAAAACTATTCTATAAATAAATTGTCTAATACGATTACTTCTAGGCACCAGGAGTAACACCACCACCATTTTAACACGACCTTATTACTTATCTAAAAAGAAAACATGTTACACCATACATTATAAAATCTTTCTGAATTGGACATGTATCAAAATTGATTGTATAGTCTGGTCATGTCTCTGCTCTCCCCCACCCCCTAGCAAACTCATTTCAAATGAGGATACAGAGAAAGGCCTGTTCAAAGAATCGAAAATGTCTTGACAACAGCTTTACTCCATTATAGCAAGGTATTTGTCGGCAAATAGAGTAACAAGATAAAAGAACACGTATGTTCAATTGTTTGAAATTAGAGCCTGGATACAGATACGTTTGATTATCACTTAGCCCCCAATTGGACATTGAATTATGTGAATAGACATTTGGTCTCCGTTGCAATAAACGCTTAGAATGTCAGAGTCGCTTAAAAAATAGATCATAATAGATTCGTAATCCGATGTATGTATATTCAAGAATTAAACAAAATATGTATCTCTAAATATCATCGTTTCATGGCAACTTGAAATCTCTAAACCTCGGAAAATGCGCCTGGCCATCAGTGCTCCTACATGTCAAATAAATCACAGCAGTAAAAAATCTGGAGGTCTTTTTTATGCAGACAAAATGCAAATAGTGCTGTCGGCATACGTGATATTTCGTAAGTCTATACAGCTGTAAAGATGCCTTCAATTGCTGAGCTCAAACTATCGTGAATAAAATATGATGCCCAACCACGCATCTAAAGTGTTGCGCCATACCAGAAATTTATATTTCCATCTAACTCTTTTGCAAACAGCGTTTGCACGCTAGAACACGGTTGCATGATTGTGTATGCATGTCTTAACAATAACAATAAGTACACTATTAATTTTGTGCTCTATAGGTGAACATCAAGTCTTGCGCTTCCGACCAAATAGCGAGTTTCACGGTTTTGATTTTAAGAAAAAATCCAACTCTGCATAAAATTATACTAATATTCGTGACCATGATGCATGTGTCCAGAAAAAAAGCATGCTTATTTTTTCTCTTAACTAGTCTTTTAGAATAGCGCATTGCATTTTTATTTATCACATTAAATTTTTTTTTATTGTTGGTGCATTTTTATCTATGTCAACAATAGTTACAGCTTATTAGTACATTGATTGTTTTTGTTTCTCTCCATACGTCAGACTGTTATACTAGTCTTAATATTTCTCGAGCGCACCATGAACACTGCCGAGGTCTTAGTGAGGTATTATCACTACTGGATGCCAGACAAGTAAACAATTCTGATAGCTGACACTAATGGACAAATTGCAGCACCACAATACTAGGTTATCCGAAGGTCGTGGGTATCTCTTACTATCCAAAAGGCAGGTAAAACAGACCAGACCGCCCAACGCAAAAATCCCTCTCAGTGATAGGGTCATAATGAGTAATGAAACAGATTGATGAGCTCATAACGATGATGGGCACAGGCAAAATACACAGAGAGTGATATGCAATGCGTTAAGTGATGCCAATGCTTGGGAATGTAATTAGGGTAATATGTGTTTCTGCATTTGATGCTTTTGTGGATTACTGAAACTGTGGTAATCCGAAAAAGGACCAGCGATAAAAGGGACGGACGTTTTTAAAAGATAAATAATGATGCATGTTGTCAGCAATGAAGAGAGAGAGAGAGAGAGGAAGATAATGATGGAAATGATCAAGACAAAAAGAAAGAGATATTGTCGAAGAGAGACTAAAGAAAAGTGGTGTGAAAAAAAGCTACGAGGGTTGCAAAATTATAAGAACAAAATGTTAGGTAAGTTTATGGACCAAAACAAAAAAAAGCTTAAAATATATGGCTTAAAATATATAGAACAAGAAAGAGCGAAAATAATAAATTTAGAGACAACTTAGAAGAAAAATAATCAAACCACTTAATGAATGTAGACATATTTCCAAGAGACACAGATAACAGATGCAAAACTAAAGAAAAAAGTCAGAAAGAAGGAGGCAATCGCACAGGCACGTGGCAAAAGGAGTTACACAGATAAACATAGAAAGACAGCGAGAAAGAAAGGGATATACACACAACAAAGAGAGGAGAGAGACATAAAGAGAGAGGGTTAAAGAGAGAGGGAAAGAAAAGGGAGCGATTAAGTGAGAAATAGACAAAGAGAGAGAGAGAGAGAGAGAGAGAGAGAGAGAGAGAGAGAGAGAGAGAGAGAGAGAGAGAGAAACATACACAGACACGCAGAAAGTGACAGAAAGAATCGATCGAAGCAAGCCAAAAGCTATAATTATTTAAAGCAGCAAACTAAATTCGGTTTTCAATGAGACTTTTCACCTGACACGTACGATCAGAAATCCCTGACCGTCGACAGAATGTATGCATTTTTTATTTACATTGTAATAAGAACCTACGGTTATAAACGTGGTGAACTCAATTGGACATAATTGTACAGTTAAAATCACTATCATTTGTATAACTAAAAAAAAAAAACCCAACCAAACTTAACAGAATAGTTATGAATTGTCTTTGCTGTTTGCACGGTTGCTAAGGCTACTCTGCATTAATTTCACTAAGGCTTTTTATATTAGTCCTACAAATGTAAAATGGCGTTTTCTAATCATTATAAAGTTATACTTCTTTACCTTTTGCCTTGACGTATTTTTCAATAGGTGTAGCCATTCTATTTTGCGTATTATTTTTCCATGGATCTGGCGTTAACTTTAAAAGAATAAAACCTGCAGATTTCAAATGACATCCGCTGGCAGTACGATTATGAGTTGGTCCAGACGACTGTTTAACAACCTTCAAACACGCAAGGCCTGTCCAGGGAACATTGGAACATCCCAGGTTTTTCACTTCTTCGATGATGGCTGAGATGACTACCAGGTAATTACTACCTTGCTCTTCGCTGCCATTCCATTTGCGATTTGACCCCAGCCTGCAGAATCACGATGGATGTGAGAGTCGTAGAAGCAAATCGGGAAAGTAAGGTAGTGCCCCCATAGCAAATTACACACTTCGCGATCCACGCGATGATATGGGATAACATAGTCCTCACCACCCCTCCCATGGAAACATTTTTTTTTGTTATCATCTATTGGCATAGGGTTAAGGTATGATTGAACCTTCTGCAGATTTCCCTACTTTATCGTCTTCGTTTTCTCCACGAGTCGCTTTATCGCAAGGCAGCTAACGTCAAGAAAACGACTTTAACGAAGCTGATATATTGAAAGAAAGCGACGGCAGCGTGAGGTTTGTCATCAGCCTCACGCAAAGGCGCATGTACAAAGAACGGGAATTATGTCCACGGACGAGCTAAAATCCAAAGTGTGCAATTTTTCGCACTCAACTAGCCACCGATGCCCTCTTCTGTGTGTTTTTAGTGAGCTCTTAAGTCTGATGCATGATTTTTCCTTTCTATTATTTGGGCCTTGAAAATCGGGATGAATAAGATGCGGCTTCTCTTTCTCAACACGCGTCTCTTTTTTAAATAAGAATTGGTTAACAGAATAATCTGATATTCCGTCTTATGCGTCTACACCTGACAGACACAATTCTATCAATAGGCTATTTATTACAGTTTTACGCAGAGTGAAAACTGAAGGGTATTTGCATGATATATGAGGGCGTGCCGCATAATTTCTACCTCTTTGTAACAAAGATTATATGCTAACTTAAAACGATAAATCTTGTTTCATAATTATTACTATTAGACGAACTAGTGAACGTCATATCGTACTTATGGCCTACAATTTTCGACTATTTTATTGCAAACATATATCAAGACGAATCAGAGGCGGTATCGCGATCACATTCTCACTCTTTGACTGCGAGAGGATCGATACGGAGTGTGTATTTTTTCAATATATCTCCTCCAAATATATATCATTAAAAACATTTGCAGAAGTTGTAACATGGTAAAGCACCTTGTTAGATGCAGAAAATGTGACAATTACTTTCACCGGATAAAAAATGTGGACTACATTGTCCAATTCTGTGTGTATAGAAAACGAAATAGCTTTGCGAAAACCCAAAGCCGTCAGTATAACTAATAACAGTGTATTATTTCATTACGATTCATACAACTGCTAGACTTCCTCAGAGGGAAGAAATGCACAGGAAATGTTAATAACACAATCTTTATGTTGCAGTAAATTAAAATGTCCTCACAAGCTTTTACTGGTCTGCTTGTTGGAGTAGCGACACTACCCTGTTATCTGTTGAGGTTTGTTAAACTTCTCTTTGTTCTAAAACTCAATCATTGTCTGTCAATCCCTGTCTCTGCTCCTGTACCCATGTCTGCTAGTTAGTGCGGTTGTCTGTGTGCCTGTCTTTTGGTCTCTCTATAAGTCTCTCTTTAATCTCTGTGTAACTTTCTTCCATATCCATATTTTTTTCGGAGGATGTTTTTTGGGAAGCAATTTTTTATTTTATTTTGAGTTATAGAGAACTTTTATGTTAGTAACATCGTTTAGCATTTTAAAGTAACTAGGCCTATATCTATTAGAGCCTAAATCTAATATATACGTTTAGGTGCAAGGGACATCTTTTACGTTTGGTTACTGTTACCTAAATCATTACTTCGAAAGAATTTGATATTTAATATTATACACTCTATATTTTTATATGTATGTTTTTGGTAGACAGCCTTACCCCATCTGTTTTAATGGCAATACAGCACTTCTTTAAACTCTCAATTCCTTTGAACAAATATACAGAAACATTCTGATGTCACGAATAGGAGAGGATCATTGAATCGTTTGAACTGCTCCACCAAGACTAAATCCCTCAAGTACAGTTAGGGCACGGCGGTACGATTTTCATAACGCCTTTTTATATTACTCTTGCAAACTACGATAACCAATGGATTCTCCCAAAACAGTTATTTTTAAATTGAGTTATTTAAATAACTACTATATAACCAACTATATACAATTAAAGTCAACTTAAAAGCGTGTAGTCATATCCACGAAAACAACTACATGTAGAACTAACGAAATGCAGAGATGGCAGTGATACAAATTAGACAAAATGCTGTCTAATCAGGCCCCTACGCATAAATTACGAGCGGAGAGGACAATCTATGCAATTATCTGCTTCTCAATTTTATTAAGCCTTATCTCGTCATTGATATACATGAAACATATCTATTCTATAATATAAGCTTCTTTAATAACAACAAAGTAAAGATAGATAAATAAGCAACTGTAAATATCATGTTTAGTGTTAGTGCAAACGTCCCAAAACCAACTTAGTACAATCAGTTTTGCGTTATTTTTGAAAACTCGGTTGAAAACTATCACTTTATCTCCCTTGAAGGGCTAAGCCCCGCCACTAATACTATTATTTCTGTATGCGCCGTGTATATGCCCTCATTCGCCTGCGCAGTCGCTTTCACGTTCACCTAGCACGCGAGAGGTCCTTGATTCGACCTCAGCAACAGTTCAAAGAGAACAGAAAAAAATTAAGTCTTGCTCTTTCATTATCACACGCTAAACTTGTTTCAAACATTTTTGTCTATTTTCGGTACGTGCGTAATAATTTTTATTATCAATATTTTTTTCGTATACATTGACTCACTCTGAAGCATATGCTGTCGGGCAATTGGCCTCCAAAATATCGGCCATTTTTCCCAACAGGAAAAAATTATCGATTTATAAGATTTCCCTGACTGACAAAATCTCGTATAAAGATTACAAGATAACCACACACTTAGAATGATATTATTCGAAAATGCCGCTGTTTCTAAGATCTCTCTTGTCTACATCGATTCACGTCGTCAGTGTACAACAAAAATTGTATCTTAAATTGCAGGATTTCGGTCGATTATATAACACTGCAGGACCTTTTCATTGATGTATTTGCCGCTCCTTAGCTAAGGCTGGCATAAAAAATTCTAAGACAGTTTCATAAGTGCATTGCTTTCTAAAGTACATGTCAAATTCTTCAACCAGACTTAGACTTTTATATAAACCTAATGAAAAATCAAAACAAAAATACACCTTCAACTTTGCAAGTATATGACATTTGCGTGCGTCGATGCAAGAGACGAACTGACAACTGAAATGTCAGC
The DNA here is from genome assembly GCA_003991915.1 of Elysia chlorotica. Lineage (NCBI taxonomy): Eukaryota > Metazoa > Mollusca > Gastropoda > Plakobranchidae > Elysia > Elysia chlorotica. The sequence continues at coordinate 18,829 of RQTK01001733.1, forward strand.
AACGGATGACAAAGACACCCCCACATCATCTGTGTTTTCTCACCCGCTCGGGCTAGGTGCTGGAGAAACTGCCCCGTGCAGAAATAACAAATAACTATGGCTGAGAAGTGACGTGGACTGGAATCCTGAAATTGTCACTATTTTTTTTTGCACACATTGACAGTAAACTGCCACGGTTTAAAACTGTAAGTTTAGGAACAACGTGTAGTTGGACATAATGATGTTAGGTAATTACAGTCATATTTGTTAAATTATTAAAGGTCGCCCTCTGAATCAGTGGTCTTTCTCAACAAGGATAACCCATTTCAATGCTAGGCTAAGCTTTGAGAAAACCTACAGTTTCTTACTAATGTTTCTGTATACATTTAATAAACCTCCTACAAAATTAATCTGTACAAAGATGAAGAAACCAAGATACTGAATGTTTTACAATAATTATTGAATGAGGAAATGGAATTAATTATAGAAAAGTACTTTGGCAATATTCGTCGATCCGATTTAATAGAAATTGATTTCCAAGAATTCCCAGGCTAAAAACGCAGACAATGTTTACTTTGAGCTGCATCAGCCGAAAATAACTCAGTGGGACTTAATATAAGCAAAACGTCAAAACGTAAGACAATCGATGCTGACTTGACCTGTCAATCAACACCATTATGCACTAGGAAAACACCGCATGTTTTTCGTCCGTTTTGTCTGATTTAAGTCGACCCCAGAAAAGAACTGGCGATTCAGCCACAGGTACCCATTGATCCCAGGGATATCCCAGGCGTTTGTTGGTTTGACCCCCACATTACCCTCACTGGCGCTCGCACGGCGCGGATGTTTTGAGCGGTAATGGCTGGCAGCCTCACACAATTGGAGAGATCTCTCACCTGATCTACGGCAGGTGTCACGGAATAAACTCCACAGTAAGACATATCAGTCAATGCCTCTGTTAAATACGAAAACTATTTAGTAGGCTTAGTCAAGTTCCTAGAAGTTCATCTCACAGATATAATAATATGACATAAATTTGAGATTGTAAAAACGTATTTACAAATACCATAACTCATAATTTATTGGTTATATTTTTTTAACGAAAAGACTCATGACCTAACGATACGTGATATATCAGTTTTTGCTTTCCATAAACACAATTAACCTGTAAATTTGCCCGTGATTAAGTGTTGATTCACACTGCCGTTTCATCATCCTATTTCCCCTCTCTCCTTTCACGATGGAGATTATTCAGGTGGACTTCTTCAACATTTAGATTGCCATATCAATATAATTATCTTTTGCCGTACCGCCCGAGCAAATCGGTGAAATCGCTACGTTTTTTTATTCTCTTATCCTAAAACGTTTTTTCCGTCATTTCCCTCTGAAGTCAGCACATTTCCGCTATAACACCTGATCGATCTGGTCCAGAGCAGTCTATTCATTTCATGGTCCAGCCATTACTTCCCTAAATGACCAAGAGTACTAATTGTGCCATAAATATAACAAGCTCTGTGCCGGCAACAACCAAGCATGTCTGCCCAATGCCTCGTTCCTCCTAAAACTCAGGGCAAGATTTAGACAGTCATTTTGTTGGCTCCTCCCTACCAAAACACTTCGCCTCTGTTTTTTTTTTTCGAAAGGGAAAGAGTTTTTGTAAGTTCGATGCTTTATTACTTTTTAAAATTGTCTTATTTCACAGTGTGTCAATTCAGGATTTCTATCGCGTAAATAATGCCCCTAGGTTCGATAAACTAAGGCATTGTTAAGGAAGTTTTTCGAAATCTGTATCTCCGGCGCTTTGACTAAAAAGAATTCCGACCGACTTAAAATACAGTGGACGTACTCTGGATGCGTCTTACAGACGTAACGTTCAATCAATGACACTCAATACCTATCAAGACAAAACTTTAGGGAGTGACGTTTATTTATACTAGTTAAGGGAAGAAAACTGAAAATGCGATAAAGAAGAGCAGAACCGTGGAGAGATCATGAAAAGGATATTAAAAAAGGTAATAATGATAATAATAATAATAATAATAATAATAATAATAATAATAATAATAATAATAATAATAATAATAATAATAAATGGTACCTATTAAATGTTAAGTTTATGCCTTTTCGGGGTCTTAGAATTGATTCACGGTAATCAAGGCTTCCAAAATTAAATCAAAACACTTTTTGAAAGCCTAGATTATATCAAGATCGGCAAGTATTCAGTAGACAAAAACAATGACCGAGTGCGTATCGCGAAACTGCTAAGACTATAAGATAAGTTACGATACGATAAGACCCAGTCGGACTTGATTCATCATTCAAGGGGCAAATTCAAAGCTCCATATCATTTTCGCTGGTCGACTCAAAGACGCCATTAATGAGCAGAGTAATTAAAAAAAAAAGCTCTTTCTTAGTTCACTTCATAACCTCATATTTAATGAGTAGGTTCATTTCAAAATAAACAGCAGACGAGAAATTAGGCCTGTAATCAGGAACACTTGTAATCAAATAGGCACAAATAATAATTTCCGCCCCTGCTTATTTAAAGGTGTGAGCTAGTATAAGAGGAAAAAATCGATGATTATTTTATACAGTTTAATCCGTCAAATTAAAGACCTTTTTTCCATTAAATGACTACGGTATCATTGTTAGATTAGCTTTATATAAGATAACATACTTACCACATTATCACATTTTAATTCTGGAGAAATAGATGAAAGATTTATCTATGTGTAAAGAAGGTATTACATGTGTGCTTAAAACTCACGGTTTTAGTTTGCACGATGTCTTCTTGTTCAGAATCAGATGATTTTAGATGTTCATCGATTAAATATAAAATGACAAAGTTTAAAGCCATACTATTCACGGATAACTATGTCAAAGATAGTGAATAAGCAAGAGATGCATTCACCATTTTCGTCCTCGAAATGCATAACGTTTAAGTATATAAATATATACTATGTGTATTAACAGTAAATATAGTACATTTAGATTCTCAGACAGATACACAATCAGTTTATAATACCCACGTTTGTATCAGAAAAACACATGATTTATGTGCTGCAATGATCTTATTTAAAATTGATTTTACTCGAACATTATTTTCGAAGGCTGCCAACGATTGAACAATACTTAACCCCCTGTGCACCTAGTATTTTAAATGACGATTATGTTTTTCTTTCACACTTTCACAGTACAGAGATTAACACACACTCAAGCACATATTAAAACGTAATACGGCCTCCGAATACATTCAACACTAACTTCTTTCGAATAGTTTCAATTTCAGCAGTATCCCTTCAATATAATGTCTACTTTTCCCCAGTACCTAACCTTTGGAACAAAATAGTTATTAAAATGATGTATTAGAAATAGTGTAACACGCCCCTTTCCAATATCCTCTTCAAGTGTCTTTCAGAATCCCGCAGTAGTTTGATGGTCCCAGTGGGGGTAGTGTTTGAGTGCTTTTCCTATAGCTGTAATGAAGTTATCCTGTGTGGTCTCGCCAGGGCGCTATTTGCGCTAAGTCTTCAAGGACCTAAAGATATACTGATAGCGTTTTTTCCAATCAGGTCTACTTGGACAATGTGAACACACCCTAAATTAGTTTTGGGTAAGAAAAATACAACAGAACAAAAACAAATAGCCAAGTGACCTCTAAAGCTTCACCGCTTATTTTCATTTTGGGAACAGCCACACACCGCCATATAATGTATTATAAAACAATTTGAAACTATTCAATACATGGATACAAGTTCTAGCGGACTCGGTAACAACAAACAGCCAAGTGATCTCTACAGCTTCACTACTGATTTTCGTGTTAGTGGTGGTCACCCCCGCAAAAATAATGAATAACGGGTACTTTATAGCACAATGAAAAAGCATCCAACTCATGGAGACGCGTGTACTAGCGGACTGGCCAGAGCGGTGTTTGCTTTGACCCTCAAGGACCTGAAGATGTACTAATAGCGCTTTTTTTCAAATCAGGTCTTTTAGGAGAATGCAAACGTATCTTAAATCAGTTTTCGGTGAAAAAAACAAAACAACAACAACAAGAAAGCAAAACAAAACAAACAGCCAAGTGATATCTAAGCCTCACCGCTCAAACTCGTTTTGGTAACAGACACACCCGACCATATAAGTATGTATAACACATTATAATACAATGTGAAACTATCAAATGCATAGAAGCGTGTACTAGCGAACTCGCCAGGGCGGTATTTACTTGCATCTTTAAAGACATGGAGATTGATATCGTTCCTTCAACCAGGCCTTCCTTGCCAATGCAAACATACCTTAAATTGCTTTTCGGTAAAAAAAAAAACAAACAACAACAACCAACTGTGCTGGTTATAGTCACACCTCGCCATATATGTACAGTGGGTATTTTATGATAGAAAAAAAACCCCAACCCAATTAATGGAGACAAAATACTAGAATTTCAATCTATATTAAGCAAACGGTTTTTTTGATGTACACACAAAAATGATTGGCTTTTTCCAAGACGTATTGTTTGAGAACAAGCAACATGCATTGAAAATAGGTCGGCCGACTATACCATGAGTATTTGCAGTAAAGTAACCTGTACTATACAATTAAGCCGTTTGCAAAAAGAAAGAAACGTCTTCAGGTAAAGTTTTTCCTTATGGTATAAGTTATTCTCTTCCATATGTAAAATGATTCTGAAAAGTCCCCGTCTTATATGTTTAGAACATTATAACGTATACATGAAAATTCTACCGATGTTTTTTTTGTAACTCTGGTTAAATTTACTTTAAATTTATGTTGGTATCACGGAAAAGTTTTCTCGTATCCAATGAGTGATTTTGATAACAATCAACCATTTGCTATACGCTTCCTTTTTTATTATAATTTCGATATTCATTTAAAAAAAGAAACATCTAAACATAAAAAACGTTAACCAAAACAATTTATTAAAAAAAACAACGAAAGAAAACAACATCAACAAAAAACAACAAAACAAAACAGCATACTAGCAGCAAGACCCAATGTTCGTTTCATCATTCCTTTTTATATGAAACAGCAGGACCAAAACATTTTATGTGGAGCCCGCCGGGGAAAATATTTGGTTTCTTCCCTTTGATAAACTCGGCACTGAAAATTAGTCACTTCTCTTTTCGGTTAAGGCTTTTAGCCCCGCCCGAAATAAAGAAGGGGGGGGGTAGAGGGAGGGAAATAGATAGATAGAGAGAGAAACAGAGAAATACGGAGATAGAAGGAGAGAAATATCCAAACAAGCAACATATTAGATACAGTAACATAGAGAGAGGGAAAAAGCAATTTTGAGGGAGAATTAGACAGAGAGAGAGATAGGGAGAAAGAGAGAGAAACGCGCAGGTCAAGATACCAGACAAAGAGCGAGTCATTAAGTCAGATAGACAGAGTTAGATAGAGAAGCAGAGAAAGAGAGACTGACAAACAGGCAGACAGGCAGGCAAGCAGCCGGATAAAACACAGAAAGATAGGAAGATAGAGAGATAGAGAGTGTGTGTGACAGAGCTAGAGAGATATATGTTACTACTACTACTACTACTACTACTACTACTACTACTACTACTACTACTACTACTACTACTAC
>RQTK01001733.1:25281-48317 GCA_003991915.1 Elysia chlorotica
ATAATAATAATAATAATAATAATAATAATAATAATAATAATAATAATAATAATAATAATAATAATAATAATAATAATAATAAATAGGAAAAAATGAGAATAAAAAGAAACACAAAAAAGAGTTAAAATGGCGAGGATGGTGTTTTTCATATTAAAGATCTCAATAATTCTAAAAATTAGAATAAATCTAGCTGTTTAAATATAGCTGTGATAATAATTGAATCTAAAACAAGATATAAATGCCAATTTTAGTCACTCTTTTTTCTGCCGCCTCTCTTTAACTAACATAGGTTCAATAGGTTCAAATGACAATAATTGTATTTCCTCACATAGCAAGGGAAAGCTGAAAACGATGCCTTTAGTTTGAGTGTCAATCACACATTTTACGGTATAGTTCTGTCTCTGACATGTGGCCCAAAGAGTACAATAAAGACGGAAACAAAGAGCTAGAGACACCCTCGCTATTTTCTCTCCCGGATAAGAATTGAAGCATGGTATTTTCTTAAAAACGAATAATTGAAAAGCAATAAATCAATGCTAATTGTTGCTCCTTCTATTTTAAGTTTAAAATCTGCCGGTGGGTTTACAAGAAGAGGCTTAAAATTTATTTTTGATATTGAGACTCAACGCCTTGATAAAATGATATTTGGAAATGATGTTATCTTGTAGCGAAACACTGGATTTTTAATTACATTCATTATCTGCTGCGAGATTTGCTGTTCTGGTCGACATTCGTATTTACGTCAAACATTCACTCAGAAACCAAAACAAACAACGACACTATCTAAAGGTTTAAACGAGAAGAATATAAGAATGGACAATGCGTTTCAAAATACGATTAAGTTTAAACCATTGTTCATGTCAATATTTTAATATTAGTTGTAGCAGTTTCAAATGTGAATTAATTTTTCACGTAAACATCATCTTTACTTATAATGTTTATTGTGATATTTAACAATGAACACTAGAGCAGCCTTCTTTAACGGTTGTGTCTTTTAAATTTCTTAAACATGTATTTTCTGTGTTGACCTTGGTGTTACTTTTAGCGATCAGTGATATAGTTTTAACGCATGAAGTATATTTGTTAAAAAAAAAGAAAGCAATAATATATATTTAAAAGCATCTTCGATCCTAAGGTAGTTATAGATGATTTTTCAGACTATGGTGGAATTATATTATTTACAAGTCAGTTTAGCCACGAAGTGGGCCTGTAAAAGCAAGTCTCTATGAACGAGTGAGTTATAATTTTTCTCTATTATATCAAGTGGATGAAACGTGTGCTTATAATTTTATTATTGTAGCGAGATAAACTTGTTATGTATAGAAATGGCACACTCGCAATGTCTTGAAAATGTAAATTATTATCAAAGCCAACGAAAAAAGCAAAACGTGAAATGCGCAATGTTTAAGTTCTTATTTGTGAGACTACTAAACTGGTAATTTGAAATCAAATTTAAGCAAATATTTTGCAGCATTCGTTATAGATTACTTGCAAGCTTTCCTTTTTAGTCTTTTGCAGTTATTACGCTCAGGAATCGATTCAATTAAAATCGACGAAAACAGCAATGCTAGTACGTGATTAGGAATCAGTAAAACTTTAACATTAAGTTCAGTTACGGGATTATACGTTTAAAATTATTCTGTTAATTGGCCAAAGTTTGCTTTGCATTTAGATTTTTCACGTTATATTTTAATGAGACCCTACTTAAATTCTTGTTTCTGCAGATAATTTATTGCAAAAGAGAAAATCTTATCAACCAATTAAAGTGAATATTGATAATTCATTTTATTCACTAATTACAACTACATAATAACAGGTAACATTAAAGCTTAATACAGAAATTAAACATGCTTTAAACCAACATTTTTCATAATGTGCGTTCAATCCAAATTCGTTAAATCCTAAATTTCGTCTTCCTAATTGAAGGGTTCTTTTAAAAATATATTGGGCAAGTTTTGAAATAACACAAATTTAGGTCCAAATATCCGTTTTCATCTTAGAATATACCATTAATTGATGGAATTCAAGGATTCCAAATTTCGGTTCTACATTTCTCTAACATAAAGATTGTGAGCGATATAATAGTCTTCATGCATAAGGTTACATCATTTTCAAAACTGTTGAAATGCGCCATCTTGTATTAGATTTCAGTTTTTTAAATGCACTATCGATTTCCCATTTCTTTGAATGATTTCTTAGTGTAAGATTGTAAACAATAACAACAAATAAGCTGATTTAGTATAAAATTTGACTTCCATTGGTATCTAATAAATTTATGAATTGAGAATGCCCCCACACAATGGATTTAATGAAGAGTTCTGTCGTGGGTCATTGCACCATAGAGATTTAACCATTAAAAAGTTTGCATCAATGCTTATAAGTGGGCAAAGTAAAAAAACACAACATACACCTACACAAGCAAAGATAGAAACAATAGTTATAGTTATTATTTACATTAGAATATTACACAATTCGTTTTTGTTCTCTCCAAAGCTCGTCTTATTGTACTGGTACTTGACGGGGTTCACGACCCTTTGTGAAATTTCTTTGCGGACCAAGATAGAAGTTGGTTTTGTTTGACAATAGCCTGTATTTCCTAAAATATTTTATGTTAACCCACCCTTTCTAAAATAACCTGCCATGAAACACTTATGGGTGTAGCAAATTCATGTTTACAAATTTAAATTCTTGCATTCACGCAGCACTTTAAAAAGTCGTTTCCAAGTTCCATCGTTAAAACCATTTCTTTTCAAAAGCAAGTTACGAGTTTTCTTAGCGTTGCCCGCTGTTTGTCGGGACACGCACCAATGTGTCGAACTTAACACAGTAATGACTTTTTTCGCACATACTGGCCCCTTTTAATATACAAAGGATATTATAATAAAAAGGGTATTATAAAAATTTGTATGACATTTTTTAAAATACTGTTTTAGGAATATTTCAACGAATTCTTGCTCCGCTTTTGGTTCTAGTTAGCTCAGGAAGAAATAACCTCAGCACAGGCGTGAGCTATTTTTAACAGTGCGCCTTATATAAAGAGAACAGAGCGCGCATGTAACAAAATGACACTATGGCGTTTTTTGCTCGTTTTCTTCAAACAAAGTGGAATTACTCTTGGTGGGATCTCATGTCCTATTGTTCAAAACGCAAAGATTTGTATGTTTTTATGATGCTTTGAATAAAAAGGAATGCGGTTTCTAGAAAGAAGAATAGTTTATAGATGAAATAACATCTAAATGCATTAAGCACATTGATATTAAATAACAAAGTTAGAAAATGATCGAAAATATAGAAATGGACAATTCTAAAAATTTGTAGAGTTTTCACACAGACAAATCTTACTAAAAATCAGCTTTCGTCAAAATGTAAGCGACATTTGATTCTATTCCCATTAAAAAACTACCCCCCACCCACTTTCCACAAAACAAATATAAAAACACACAAAATAAAACCTCTTTCATTTCGGATTTTAAAAATATTCATTGAGACATTCCATATTGCTCTTTGTGCTATTTATTAAACTGTTTTATAATGGAAATATGAAATCAATGTCAGAGGAATTAACAAAATGTAATACAATTTCTGAGAAATCCTGTCAAAAATGTTACATAAAGTTTATAAATTATAAAAAATGCAAAATCAGACTATTAATTTCAAATACGTGCCATTTTAAAAGAACGTTTACTTTAAATTGTAGTAATCATAATTGTTACGTCAATTTGTTTTTGAGTTAGTTTTGCGTTCATGGTTTTTACGCTCTATCCATTTAGTCACCACCATTGCGTTCATGGTTACTTTGTAGGCCATAAAGGAGACAATTTAGGTCTTCACCTCACCCACAGAGGGTCCACTTTTGTCCCGTACAGGGTAGGTTGGTGTCAGTATAATGACCGGATGAGGCAGGAGTCCATCTTTGCCCCACAACGTCTCTGTGTGGCAGCACGTACAAATGTCAGACAACACATATCGCAAGAACACTTGTTTTAAAACCTAAAAATTAATGTATTCACTGTATATGGATGTCTCTGCGGAACATAGATAGGTTTAGTCAGAGAGAAAGAGATAGAGAGAGATAGAGAGAGAAAAAGAGAGAGAGAGCAGAGATAAAGTCGCCTTATTACTGCCCACCCAACAGCATCCCCCCCCCCAAAAAAAAAAATAAAAGATAAAAACGATAAATAAGTAAATTTCAATAGGAATAAAAAAAAGTTATATAAACAATTGGGGAATGAAACAATGTTTGTACATTTAATTTTTTTATGAAACTCATGCACATATTTACCAGTTTAAAAAGAACCCCACCGACTCACTTTTCTCTTTCTATTGTCTCAACTGTGTTAGAAAAAGGAAATGGCTCAACCATTTTGTTGGATTCCTTGACCCGCACTCGGTTAATGTTTGAACATCAGAGTACTCGCAACATGGCTTCACTATAACTATTAGGAAAGATGGAATTTTAGTGCGACAAATATTGTACAAACATGTCTCAAATCAAACAGTTTTTAATGTCGACTAAAATATCTGTAGCGTAAGAGAGAGGGAATGATAAAAGCGAAAAGACACAGAGAACGAGTCAGAGGGAGAGAGAAGAGAGAAAGAGAGAGCATGAGAGAGAAAGGGAGATATATAAACACACAGATAGAGAGAGAGAATAGTAGAAAGCATGAGAGAGGAAGGGAGAGAGTGAGACACTGAGACAGAGACACAGACATAGGGAGATAGAGATAGAGAGTGAGGGGGTTATATAGATATATAAAGAGAGAGAAATAGAGAGGGACAGAGAGAGAGAGAGAGAGAGAGAGAGAGAGAGAGAGAGAGAGAGAGAGAGAGAGAGAGAGAGAGAGAGAGAGAGAGAGAGAGAGAGAGAGAGAGAGAGAGAGAGAGTGGGTAAGAGCAGGAGAGAGTGCTAGAGATAAAGCCAAAGTGAGAGAGAAAGAGAGAGAGAGAGATAGATAGAGAGATAGATAGATAGATAGATAGATAGATAGATAGATAGATAGAGAGAGAGAGAGAGAGAGAGAGAGAGAGAGAGAGAGAGAGAGAGAGAGAGAGAGAGCCGCTCAATACGCTACGAGCAGTAAAGTTTAACAACTCCATTTCTGTCCATATTTGTCAACCAGTCCCGGTCTTGAATCGAAGATCGCAGCTTTAACACAGGCCGGAGAAGCAGTCATTCTTCTTCTATAGATCCGCAAAAATAAAGCGATACATCTTTCGTATAACATGGTAAAAGGCAGTACATTTGCCCTTTAAATGAGGCGTAATGTCAGTAGAAAACTAGAGAATTATGCCATTGGTGTTTTGGGAACCAATTCTAATCGACCATGTTTCAATATTATTGAAATGCATCCACATTCATGCGCTTTTTAAGGATTCAGTGAGATTCTGGATTTCAGGTTTTCTATATAATATGAAACTATTTCCCCATATATAGAAATAAGTTGCCAGAAGAAGGTTTAGAGAGAAAATGGTTGAAAAATGATTGCGTCATCTTAGAATAGATTTCTTGGCTTATCAGTATTGTATCACATTGCACCAAAAGGAGCATGGTTCGAAACGACTAGGCAATTATATAACACTTTTAAGTAGTTTTGCTTCCTACAATATGATTTAGATCATAGTTTTAGACTTAATCACTTGTGTCTGTGTTATAAGATCATTTTCAAAAGAAATATGTTACCTCTATTAAAACAATTATAGTCGTTAGTGTCTTGTTTGTCGTGATTGCAAACTCTGACCTTCATTAAGACCAGAATCAAAATACCGCAATTGCATGACATGAGCAGCTTTGGTGGTACATGTATAGTTTAAATAATCATTTTTATCATGCTCCTCATTGTTTATTCTTGAAACATACATTGTGCGAGACCAGTTTTTAGTAATATCTTTACAATAATAATAATAATAATAATAATAATAATAATAATAATAATAATAATAATAATAATAATAATAATAATAATAAAAATAATAATAGTTATTATATAGCAGAAAGATCCAAGTGTGTGGTTAAGAAGTATGTGAATATCAGATGTAATTATCGATGGTCAGAGAGGTGCGTTTTCGTGGGTAAGGTAAACATTTTTAGTTTATTTGTGAATTGGTATGGCAACCCACCGCAATTTACTCTGACTAGAAACCGTCCTAAGTTCTCTCTACGCTTTTAAACTAGGGAAAATAAAATCCCCTTTGTAGGACTTCAACAACTGCTTACATCAATAGTGTTAACCTATAAGTCGTGGAATCCTCTTTAAATTCTTATCGAAAAGCATTTCACAAACTAGCTTTTGTTATTTTACTTTTCATTTTCCTGCGTGCTCTATATGAAATGTAAAGCAAATGTGCCTTGTTGTAAAAAGGTCTATTGCGTAAAAAAAAAGAAGAAAAGAAGGTCATCAAAAGCAAATCACTTATTATAAAAACAGCAAGAAGTACACATGAAACGTAGGAACGGTGGTGTAGTGAAAAGTATATGCGCGTGCGTAAAAGCTGCTTTTTTTGACTCTTGGCTCTCGCGTTACATCAAACCACATGTTTGTGTTACAAAAGAAAACAAACTTGGTCGATACGCAAATCTGAAAAAAGTTTTGACCAGCTAGCAGGATCGCTTTCTAGGTTCTATTGTATATATATTTACCTTTTTTTCCTTTAGGACAGAGTTTTTCTTTAGGCACCCTGAAATCCTCTGCTTCTACTTCTATCTCTTGACTCCCCTCCCCTCTCTCTCTCTCTCACTCTCTCTCTCTCTCAATATCTACTCTTTTTTATTCGTTCTTAACGGGCATGAAAACCACATTAACACTTCCTGTTGACAGAGAGAACTTGTGGTTTTTCACTATTAGAGAAACGGAATGTGGAGAGAAGCCTACAGTAAGATGCTAATAGGATTAAGGATCTAATATATCTTCTTGATGTTTAGTTTCCTCAATGATAGGGATGGTCTTAATGTCTCCCCTCTCCACATACACACACACACACACACAAATACAGGCAAGCACATTAAGTGTATGGAAAGAGAAAAATAACGGCAAAACGTCAGGATTCACTTCATATGACAAAATCAATGTGCACGAATGTCCATGTACCACAAAATCATAGTCTCATTGTATTTCCTAGCAGCAATAAAATGTGATATTGGTAGGGAATGCTTAAATTGCACCCATTCTTTTCTATTATATATTTATATATTTGTATGTGTAAAGAATAGATTATAGTGAATAGTTTTGTTGTATCTTTAAAAGTGAGCGATGGCAAATGTGTCTATTGTGATATGGCATTTTTCTGAAAATTGGTAAGACATGTTTTGGTAATGTTTATTCTGCGCATTGAATTAAAAAAAAAATAAAGCAAGCTTAATGAAATGTTAGGTCTCATTTGACGTCCAATGAAATGCGGATTCTTCTCCTTTAACTGATCAATACATTTTCTTTTTGCCCTTAAAATAATTTTTAGCTTTTTACAAAATTTTGTTCTATTCTCATTCGTTTAATAAGCTACACAGTCTTCTTCTTCTTCTCGTTCTCCGACACTCTCTTCAAATTCCTATCCCAGCCTGGGCAATGAAGGCTACCGTTTTCTCCAGCTCAGGAAGGGGCCCGTATAGCTTCGTGTGCATGTCTATTCTCTCCCTCCAGATGGAGTAATTTGCTTGAGTTGAAAAAAAGCGACAATACATTTTTGTAAACAGGATACATTCTAAAATTCTGTAAATACATTTATAATGTAATGCATGATTATTTCTTTTCTGATATGTTTGTCCTTCCAATTTCTTATTAAAAAAAAGAATGTCGGACATACGATTGCCCTAATAATTACATTATTCTATTATCTCAAATCTAGCTTCGTTTAGGTACAGTACCACACACACACACCCTAAAATGTTGGTATTAATGGCCATTACTGAAGTATATTGAGTGGATAAACCAATTTTGTTGGCTTTGATCTAGCTGTTTACCCTTGATTTATAGTTAAATATGTCAATAGAACACGGGGATTCCATGTGGGCACGCTGGGAAAGCTCTGTACTAATGTGGCACCACCGGTTGCAAGAAAGGCACGTACGACTTTTCAAGAGCCTCTTTGTCCAGGGATGAACCAGCCAGAGACGAGTCGATAGGGCGGGGAAATCATGCCCATGCCCTAAAATCTATACAAATAAGAGCCAAAAATACCCTGAATAAATACCCTGGGAAATCTATATCTAAAACTAAAAGGGGAGTTTGACATGCCACAGCCTAATTCATTTGCTACGTACCAGATTTCATTTTCCTTTTTTACACAGGTAAAATAAAATTGGCTCTTATTTTTGTCTGCGTTTACCATGTTTACCAACTTTTATACAACCAATGTGTAGCCAGCATGAAACAATGTTACAAATTCACTAAAAAAAATTTACACATTGTTATAATTATGATCGTTTAAACTTGTAAACCGCAAAAGAAAGGAATAATGCTACTTTGAAACCATAATTATATGTTGTGTGCTCTGTCTTTCCACAGTGGGCTTCACGTGGAGATAGTGTTGATGGGTGAGCACGCGCGAGGTACACCATAACCAGCAAGGAGGAAACGCCACACCGGCTATTATTTCACTTGTTTGTTCTGAATTATGGCCAGGGACTTCCAAGCGAAAGAAACGATGAGCCAGAAATAAACTCAGAGACAATACGATTTGACAGGACATATTTAGCTCTGAGTAGTTACACGGTTTTAAGCTGTTTATTACCGCTTTATGTATGAACTACATACCTTAGTCAAGTCAAGTATGATTTACCAAAGTGTGTGAGGATTTGACTTGAGTTCGCGTGTTAAATTGATTTATAATTACCAAATCAACATATATATTTTTAGTTCAAATAACACAGAGAACGTTAGTAGTTAATTGAGAAAGCATATATCTAGTGGGCGTGTTCCCTTAGGTATCATAAAGAATACAATAGTCCAGACGGAAATATTTTTAACAATCTTTTTTACTTCTTACAACCATGCAGACCTAGATCTTACAACTGAAAAGAAATAGAAGCAGTAGAGATGCGCGGCTTTTACAAAGTTATTCTACAGTTCACTTATACAATATAAGTTAAAAGGAAACAATAATTACTATAAAGCCCACATATGTGTCCTACAAATGACAAAGCACTTATCCTAAAGGGACCATGTTCTCCAAGGATACGACTTTAATTCAAGCTGCCTTGTTAACATGGTGTATGTGTTGAGAAGACAATCGGTCTGGGCCTTGGAAACAAGCTGGCTCAAGCTGTATAAATAAAAAAAGAAGAGACTCAATAAATTTCTATATTTGCATCAAAGATAACTTTTCTGATTTGATAGGAGTTGATTAGGACAGAGAAGAGTACATAAGCCAGAGAATATCTCCTCTAATGATGTCCCAGATAGTGGATGGCTATTCCAGCTATGTTACTGAAACGGGGCACAACACCAAGATAATTATGCTTATTCCACAAATCCACCGCTCGAGTTGATGAACTGAGTCAAGGCTGACTGTGTAAATAGTCTTGACTGAATACCCTTTTCAGTCAGGTCTAAAGGACACCGTCACAGACATCCTGAATTTTCACAGGTAGGATTGATTTTGGATATTACGAAAACTCTTATTAACATTACATGCAATAAATAAAATCATCGCAACCATTGTTATATCCATCTCGTCATTCTAATTGTTAAGTCAACTATTGGCTTAATTCTTTTGTCTCCTTTATAAGCATTATGATTTTCGAATCCCTAACATTATATAATAACACCACCGCCCTTATGTTTATCATATTCAAAACGATAGTACACTATTATCACCAGTAAGTTCCAATAGATATTGTTAGTCAATGGGTACAAAATTTGTTTTAACCACACCCAAGAGATAAATGTAATTAAAAACCAACAGCATCTATACAAAATAACCTTTAAATAATATTTGTTGAGCAGAGCAAGCCAACATTATGTTAAATTAGAAGACAGAGAAGTGACTTGAGTTATAAACATAATAACCGTATTCAATACTGGCTGAGATCGTTGGTCCCTTTACCAAATATGCAAAGACTTTTAGTTAAAAAATCATGTTTGATTTGAAAAATCAAACAAACAACCTATCACCAAAACAACAGCACAGTTTAAAATCACATAATACAGCATAGAAACAATAGCAAGACAATACCTTATATCGTATATAACTATATTGACTCCACACTAAAATGGAAATAATCAGTTATCATGCAAACAATCATGTCAACGTAGGTTTCATATTAAATTCTTAAATAAAAATAGATCTAGGTCTTAATGTTGAAAAATAGAACATGAAGACCTATATATACTGCAGGCACCATCGACTTCATCAATATAACACGTATATAATTTTTTTTTAATGTGGCAAGCAGAAATTGAAAACAAGAGAAACTCAGACCTTATTTCAATCTTTTACAAGTCACCACTTTTTTTTTCTTCTAATAAAGTGGCTTTAAGAGATATAGGTGTTAAAATTCCTAAACTCGGATGCGCACGATATGCTATTTTTTAAAACCTTGAAGAATCAGGTCTGTCAAGTGGTAAAACATTGGTCTCCAGATCGGAAGATCCGCAGTTCGAAATCCACGATCGGTAAAAAAAATATTGTCTCTCCGATTGTGTCCACTGTAACTGGTTGGATCGGTGTCAGTATAATACGACCGTCTGAGACAGTTGTCCAGGTCTCACTGCTCTGTCTCGTGTATGGCTGCACATAAAACTATCAGACGTTAGTCTTGAGGTTCGTCCACAATATAGCCTATATAGTGCTGACATTGGGCAGTAAACCAACTCAACTCAACATAACTCAGCTCCCTCGCTGGCAACTCAAATCAGGTTCATATGACGTCTGATTATCTTTGAGCTGAAAGATCGCTAGGATCAAATCTAAGTTATACAAGTTAGTTTAAAAACTGCACAAAAGATATAATTGTGTTGTGTAAAAATACATAAGAAACAATTAATTAAAATGCCTTGTAGGTGGTAAATGGTATAAGAACATATCTAAATTGAAACAAAATATGTTAATTTTTGTTTTATGCAATAACTTTGAAATTGATTCAACATAAACCGAATTGTTTACACACTTGTTTTTTATGATTTAACCATTCAGATATATGAAGACTCACTAGTGTATTGTATTAAATGTCTTAACACATCATGGGTACAATACTAAGCGATACTGAGCCAACGTGCCGTAAAACAAACTCAAACTCACCTTAATTGACATACTTTGTATTACCGCTTAAGAATTGTCTACTGCATAAATCTGTATTAATAGTAGCATTTCAATAACTAATTGAAGTTGTTTGGGACAAAATTATCTTAAAGCTGGTGCTTATCATGAAGAATAGATTAAAAGAGAGGGATAACAGTAATTGCATTTTGTTATCTTTTTCTGTTGTATTATCCCTTTTCAGTGACAAATCAATTTTTAATAACATATAAATTCAATTCAAAATTATTCGATAGAAGAACATCGTTTATAGATTGACTTTAACTGAGCTAATTGAAGAATTGTGGTGACAATTCTGCTATGTTTTAAAACCTTTTAGGGGTTTGAGGAAAACACCAAGTGAGACATTTAACCTCTAAGTTGAAAAAAATGGAACTTCCAAGCATCTCCTCTAGAATAGATTATCATTTTTACATTTTCTTTCATAAACACCCCATAATTATTATTTTAATGTCTTAAAAAAAATTAAATATGTGAATAAAGTAATTTTTTATTTTACTCCTCCACATTCGGAAACAAGCAACCCTAAGATTGATATTCCAGTATCAAGACACGTATTTGTCATCTGTAGATGCGTTTTGTGGTTAGTGGCTAGGGTGTCCGTGGGACTGGAAGAAAAGGTATTGTTAATAGCCCGGGCTCACTCTGAAACCAGCAAAAGTAGAGTCAAAGAAAAGAAATTCGCTCATGCAGACTTCCCAAGCATGTGTCTTTATTTGATATGAAAGGAGTCGTACTCAAGCCCAGCATTGTGGGGAGGATAGCGTGATGGAAGTTATATGTGTCAGATACAGATATTGGTAGAATAGAAAAGAGAAAGAGGGCGCGCGAGAGAGGGACGAAGAGAGAGACCGTAAAAAAGAGAAAGAACCTGAAAGAGGGAGGAGAGAGGGAAAGAGATTAATAGAGAAGAGTAAGAGAGAGAGAGAGAGAGAGATAGAGAAGAGTAAGAGAGAGAGAGAGAGAGAGAGAGAGAGAGAGAGAGAGAGAGAGAGAGAGAGAGAGAGAGAGAGAGAAAGTAAGAGGGAAAACTTCCTGTCGTGAAAAGATAGAGAGGGACGGGAAGAGGCTTAAGTACGAACATCTTAAGAAAGATGTAAAATTCCGTTCCAGGAAGCAGTGAGGGATCGCTAAGTTTTAGCCGACTGCCCTCTATCTGTGAAATCAAATCAAGAATGTTATGAGAGCCCTCCCAACTGAATGGTCTTTACATCGATCTTGATGGAAAGGATGCGAAAGCTGGAAAGACGGGATATGGTTAAAGACAGGACAACAGAGGAAAAGAGAAAGAGAGAGAAATAAAGAAAGAAAGAGAGAGAGAGACAAAGAGAGAGAGTGAGAGAGAGAGAGAGAGTAAGAAAGGGGAGGGGGGAGAGAGACAGGCAGGCAGGCAGAATGGCATTTAGAGAGGGAGCAGCACAGAGATGGAGAGACGAAGAAACATAGAGATAGAGGAAGGATGAGAATTAAAGACAAACAGTGATTTTAATGCACAATAACAGAAGGTAAAGTAAAATAAGATACAGACAGATTCAAAAGATAAAGGGCAATAGGTCTGGGGTTTTGTTGCAGAACAAATGAAAATTATACACACACACACACACACACACACATTAAATATATATAGCATAGTCCTAAAAGTTATATGCTGATTGTTCCTAAATGAAGAGAATGATAAGAATAAAACAAAAAGAAGGAGAAAAACATTATTGTTTGCGCCTATCGATCAATGTTATAATTGTAGTCGTTTATTTATGAGACCAGTGTTAGCTCCATCATAACTGAAAATCCTAAAAACAAACCTTGTCACCCTTGATGGACAGCGTTGACGGTCAAATCATCCACTTTCACATAAGGTTCATTTAAGTCATTTTGTGACCAATTATTGTCTCAAACCGGCTAAAACCGACAAGTCCAAGGTGGATAATAATAATAATAATAATAATAATAATAATAATAATAATAATAATAATAATAATAATAATAATGTTGATCATTCTGGAGGCGAAATCAGAAGCAAGTAAAATAAAGGGCAGGCCGGCAAAAGAAGGAGTGAAGGACAGCGGCGAATGTCTATAATCAATAGGCCCACAGAGCCAGTAACCATAGCCAGGCCCGGGGAACTGTTAAGGCGAATTGTGCGCGAGGATACCATGGACACAGCGAATATTAATAATAGAAAAAATACTGATGGTGATGATGATGATGATGATGATGATGATGATGATGATGATGATGATGATGATGATGATGATGATGATGATGATGATGATGGTGATGATACAATCCTTGCTTCTTTGTATGCCATATAAAAATTAAAACGTCGTGGGAAAATTTCCTCTCTTTCCTCTTCTATACATCTCTTTCTCTATCTCTCTCCGTTTATGTCTTTGGTTAACCTTTCTTTTAGAAAACCGATATGTATCTTATATGCCATATTCTATAAACTGCCCCTAAGTTCTTGAGAAACCATATCATTTTAACAGTATATTTGCTTTTTATCTGTATAGATGCATGCCTGTTCGCTTTTGTTTCCTCTATTCGAGTAAATTTATCATATCTACGTTTACTAAATATTTTCCCAACACTGTCTATCTATCTGTTGTTCCGACTTACATTTTTAGCAAAAAAATATATTGAATATCTCTTTCTCCTGCTTTTCCCGCCCTGCTGTTTACATCTGTCAATCAGGTCTGTATGTGTTTATCTTTATGTGGCTATGTATCTCTGCCCGTCCTCTGTTTCTCCGTGCTGCCTGTGTTTCTGTCTTTACTTATGAATGTCTGTCCAGCCTAAACTTATGGCTGGGTGTTCCCGTCTATACTTACGACTGCCTGTATTCCCGGTATCATGCCTGTCACTTTACCTGTCTCTGCCCCAAAACCCACAAGCCCATGATCATCATAGAAGATTACCTCCATCTTGACATGTTCCGCTTCTGCTGGCTTCTTCATTTCCGGCTGAATTTGAATATTGATTGCCAGAAAGGCAAAATGATGTCTTTTTTGCGACAGCTCGGTTTAGATCTTGCCATTAAACGAAGAAGCCAAGCTAACTCAGATTGAAGCATTGAAATGAAAATAATCGAACCGAGATGAAAAATCGTGATTAGTTGTTTTTTAAATATTTACTACTACTACTACTACTACTACTACTACTACTACTACTACTACTACTACTACTACTACTACTACTACTACTACTACTACTACTACTACTACTACTACTACTACTACTACTACTACTACTACTACTACTACTACTACTACTACTACTACTGATGCGAATGTCATGATACTATTAATACGTCTACAGTTATATCCATTATTTCTTGACTTCTGTTTATAAGAAACGTTGAACGGAGATCTTTTTATAAGTATGATACGACTTAAAAGATTTAAAAATGCTGAAATTTGTTTGTATGAAAAAGGGACACAAACATTTTTACAAATTCATGATTTAACTTTGAGTCTATACATGTCGGAAATGAAATAGTGAAATCATGGCCTGCACCGTATTTTTTCCTTAATGTTGATTGTCTCTATTAAAGAGATCGTATTTTACATTTCTTCTATTAAAATGAAAATTCAACATTAGTTTTAAAAGCCGTTAAACCCTAAGAACCATTTTATTACACAAACCATGATTAATGGATCGTTACAGTAATCTATGTTTCATTTTTTTGGAGGGGGGGGGGGTCAAGATTATTTTGCTTTTTATGACTGATATTTGGATATTTTCGGGCAATGTATGATGACGTTTTAGCCTTGACGAGAACATTACATTTTCTTCTTTAGAAGCGTTTGTAGTCTTTAAAAAAAAACTCATACTTTTATTAGAACTAGGGTAAAAAGCTTTTAGGGGGTGTTACCAAACATGATGTAAATAATTCACGGGGAAATAAGGCGTTGGCAAAAATTTTGCACGTAAAGTGCTTTGTGTTATTTTTTTTTAGCATACATATTTGATATTATATAATGTTTCGGTTGTTCTTATCAAAATACACTGATTTAGGAGAAAAATGTCGTTATTATCGCTAATTTGATTGTAAGAAACAAGAAAGGAATTTTTCTTATATAACATGCTCTGAACATCATGCCAGGCCTTATTCGAATATGTTGTCAGACCCAATATGATCATACCGCCGTTAGTCTATTTCAGCTTCCATTCTTTAGGTAAATGTGTTTCTAAAGATTGTACGATTTACCTTACCAACAGCCTATACAGATTTCAGACACTGAAAAGCCTGTCTAGCTTATGTCATAAAGAGTATCAGGCATATAGGGTTTGTTTTCAAAGTTTCGGCAATTTTGGGTATGAATAGTACATTCTAATGTCTCTTGCCATTCAAAGACTACGAGAAAACGTGATATACCTGCACATTATATTTTCGATATGAAGATTTGAAAAATAGAACCATGGCCCATCAAGTCTTTAACGTGGCATTAAAACCAAGCCACAGAATTTGAATCTGTGTTTTTTTTTTAGCCAGGACTATAATATTTGTTGCCGAGGGAAAAAGTAGCATATTTTCCATGGATAAGTATTGTAATGATTTAAGTCTAAAAATAACTTCTGTATCTTTCAAAAGTTAATTTGGTTAAAAATGGTAAATGATTTTATATGCTTCATACGAGTAAGAATTTACCAATTCTTTAAAATGTGCCTGTTATCGATATGCTTTTTTATATTCTTTAATAGCATGCGGTTCACAAGAAAGCCACACGCAGCTGTTGCTGTTGCTTTACCAGCTTGAATTCATTTTCAATCAGTTTCATAACACAAGCCACGATATGCTTGTTCTCTCTCCTAAAAAAAGTTCAGTTTTGAGGCCTTGCCCATATTATAATAATTATGGGTTTTTGTAGCTTTCCCCCTTCGCCATCAGCGGCATGTCTCAAGAGAATTCTATTTTGAGGTCCCGGCGACATAAGAGATGCATGTGAGATGTGCTTGTAGGACATCAGACCTGGGGTGGAGGACAACGGCTGACCACAGTCATGTAACTGAAGCCACTCGGCAACTTTCGTGTGGAGCGCAATTAAAATAAATATTTCAGGGTGCAGTTATGTCGTGTGGATTGAGATAGAGTCAGCCATAGAGAGATAGGTAGGTAGATAGATAGATAGATAGATAGATAGATAGATAGATAGATAGATAGATAGATAGATAGATAGATAGATAGATAGATAGATAGATAGATAGATAGATAGATAGATAGATAGATAGATAGATAGATAGATAGATAGATAGATAGATAGATAGATAAAGATGATAGATAGATAGAGAGAGAGAGATAGAGAGAGAGAGAGAGAGAGAGAGAGAGAGAGAGAGAGAGAGAAAGAGAGAGAGAGAGAGAGAGAGAGAGAGAGAGAGAGAGAGAGAGAGAGAGAGAGAGAGAGAAAGACAGACAGAGACAGAGACAGAGACGTAGAAAGGTGTGGGCACGTCATTTGCCTATTTAACTTTATTTTGCCTGTACGTATAAATAGCAGACACAGAAAATCGCGATGTCATCAAAACACAATTACAATAAGATCATGATAGAATAATTCTTAATGAATTCAATTGTACCAAAGAAAATAATATTATGCAGAATGTCCTTTAAAAGGACCGGGCATTCCGTTCAAATGCATTTCGCCTTGTAATTTCCCGATGACCCTCGTCTCATGCACTAAAAACATAAGAAGATGAAGACGCAGTGTGCAAGCAATAACACACTTTTTTTTTAGCAGAGGCGTTAAAAGCTATAATTATGTAGATACATTTACAATAATTAACAGAAAATTGCTTTCGAGTTTTCTAAGATCTGTTGATGTCGATGTCAATAGTTTTGAAGTAACAAGGCACATAAGTATGTGGGCGGGAGAGGCAAGAGACAATACTGTTTAAACTTAGGGAAACTTAAAAAACAACAACACAAAACAAGAATTCCTCAACCTCTTTCTACTCTTTTGTGCTCTCTTTATATGCCTGGCTGTTTATTAGTTTTTCTCTTTCTGTCTCTGAGTCGCTCTGTCACTCTGCCTCTCATTCACTCTCTGTACCTCTATGTCTCTCTTTCTCTCATACACACACGATCCGATCCATGAAGCAGACAGGCAAAGAACTTTCTTCAGAAGCAGTGGGGATTGCAAATGAAAGCAGAGAGCAATATGTGCTGGATTCGGATGCTAAAAACAATAAATTTAAAGGCATTTCGTTACCAAACTACCCTCTTGACAATGCTTTGATATCTGCACTATTTGCTGCATTTCGCCCCACCAAGCTCAAAGCATAAAGAACAGTTTTGATACCCGTAACCTGTTTATGGCGTCTGAGCAGGGTTATTTCGCAACCTGCTGTGCTTAACTTGTCACAAGGACACTCGTATTTCTCAATCTAAACGTCTTTTCAAATTATATAACGAGATATTATTTTGATTTACGGAACACTTCCAAACATCTCTAATCCGATTATTCGCTGCTTTAGATGGCAGAGAGCTGGGAAAATGTTTGAAATGTTTTCCTTTCAAATTGAACACTTTTAGCATCGCAAAAGCTGTGCAATCATTTTAAGTAAAGAGGAAAATGGAATATTTCAACACAGAACTTTGATATCTTCATAAAGATATATTGCAGTCAAAGAATATTGTAGGTTTTCTAATTTATCTTAGAACTATCATCATTTTTCAGAAACACCATGTCTTTGATCCAACTCTCACAAATGTCTAAAAATAAGCGATATTTTGGTTGTAATTATGCATTGAAAAGATCGATCAATTGGATAATGTTATTACCATTACAAAATAGAAAAAAACCTGATATGAAAAAAAAAACCCACATGTGTATTGTTGTCGACTTTCTTTTCAAAATACAATACTATTTATAAGGAGGACTTCTGAGGAAATTATTTATTGAATTTGTTAATGTTTAAACACACTTCAAGCTGATAAAGCCTTACGTACAACTCGTTATCTATTTTATACTCGTGTTGTTATTATTCTGCTTGCGTTTAACATCTTGATTGTAGATTTAAACCATTTTAGGCAGGAATAATAGTTTTTTGTTTACCGTTTTTCTTACAAATTTAAGGCAAACATGGTCATTGTGTGATGAAGATAAAAAAAATAAGAATGATTTGAAGCGGGAAGCCTCTGTTTTCTGTAAGGATTATTGATGCTTCTTTTGTATGAATTACTGGGCCATTTCGTAACATCCTTGTAAAATGATTTCATTTTATATTTATAAACTTCGCGGTAACCTTTCCATTCACTTTCCCGTTTGTCTGGACAACCTAATCCATTTACTGACAACAACCTTTATTTTCAACTCTTTGCTCTTAATATATGGAACACACTCTTACTTTATTTTGCCACCGTACATATTTGCTATACTTGAAAAGTAACCATGTGGGTTTTACTTCTAAGCATACTAAATAGTTGAACAAATACTGAATTCACATCACGTATTTTCTAT
Source organism: Elysia chlorotica (assembly GCA_003991915.1). NCBI lineage: Eukaryota > Metazoa > Mollusca > Gastropoda > Plakobranchidae > Elysia > Elysia chlorotica. The sequence continues at coordinate 43,989 of RQTK01001733.1, forward strand.
AATGAAACACTAAATTCTGAGGAAAAAAAAATTACACATGATCAACGTAACGCAGTTTCTGAAAGGTGTTCACCAAACTTTATGTCGAAATATATTCTCAATCTAATCTACGAAGGAATTAATTATGCCCAAGCAAAACATTCTCATTAGTAAGCAAATACAATTCTCAACAACGTCGACCTTAATGAGATCATAGTTCTCGCTCTCCTATGATGTCCGTCACTATTGTTGGTGTTGATGATAATTATTTCCTCAACATTGCTGATCCCGACAAACGTCCATTCCACCGACATCAATCTTTGTTAGCTTACTGACATTTATTGTCGTAGATAAATTCCCATTCATTTTCTTTAAGCCGTAGGGTTAACCTGTCAAGGCCTATAAAGCCTTCTTGTGCAAGACATGCTCTCACCAACGTAGTAAACAAGGTCTAAAACGAATGGCAGTGAATTATATACTGATTAAAGCTGAAAGAAATCATAGTGTATTTAACTTTCTATTACAGGTGTCACACTTTAATTTGTCTCCTGACTTCACAACTTGCATAACTCTGATAGATAATTAAACAATCCAAGACTAAAATTCTCTAAACATCAATTAAGTTAAGCACGAGATTTATCCCCCCCCCCCTTTTTTTAAGCGTTTGCGAGACTTTGAAAATATTAGAACATTGGCTATCTCTACCATTTATGTTTTATGAACAATTTTGCGATACTGGGAAGCAAATAATGATCCGCAAAAAAAGGCGAGTTTTAAATTTTTTTAGGGATCTCCATAATATTTTCCTAAAGATCCCCTCTTTCATAGTGTTCAAAAGGGGCTTGATTGCATATGATTTTTTTCCACGAGACATCACGCTATTTTCAAATTCCTTGGAAATCTGTAGGACTTTTTATTATTAGATTTTTCCTGACAGCTTCAAAACCTCTGCCAGAAAAGGATTGCTAAAGAACCTTGATAGTGAAATTAATACTGATTTAAAATAGTCTTTAGTCAGCTGTCGTTATGGAGAGCTTCAAGGGTATAAAGCATTGTATACAGACACTTATTTGAATGTTGTTAAAATAGCGTACGATTTATCATACGCCCTGCCGTATTTCATCATTTTGCTAGCTTTTAATACTCTATGTAACATTCTCAATGATGAAATTATATCTATATTACACTGCAATTTAAACTGCCTAGTTTAAACTTAGATTACCATCTTTTTAAAAAAAATATGCATCACATTTAAAGAATGTGAAAAAACATCTACAAGATTCGAGGACGAAATTAAAATACAACTAATCCACATATTATATCTATGAATTTATTCAACTTTTTCTATCAGATACAATGCTTTATCGCAATTTTTTTTATATATTTTATTTAATATTTCGAACGACTATCAGCGGCGAATTTTATTTTTCGACTCACGGTCGCTGAGGAAACTGCTATAAAGTCGCTGACAATGGAAAACATAATTACATAAAAACTAGTCGTCATGGATAGTGCTGCTACATTGTAGTAACAATGTACGTTTGTCATTGAGTCTGTCATATTCTTGAGCTCTAAATTACAAAAAAAAAAAAAAAAAAAAACATCAACAAAAAACGACAAACAAACGGATTTAACAACATTAGGGTTGTGGTTCAACAATGGCTAGTTGGATTTTCTCTAGCTAGTGCCCGTGGTAGCGCTACATTGCTAGCTAACTAGCAGCTTCGGCTGGTTGACTATGATGGGAGATGAAACGCATAGATCAAAAACTATGTTGAGAGAGATGATTGGTTGAAATGAGCGCCCAAGCCTGGCTTCAATTTGGCCGTCAGATCAAAGGAAAGAGTAAGGGAGGGGTGGTAGAAGGGAGTGAGAAAGAAGAGAAGAAAAGAGAAGAGATAGAATGCGAGAAACAAAGGGAAAGCAACAGAGAGAAAGAGAGAGAAAGAGAGAGAGAGAGAGAGAGAGAGAGAGAGAGAGAGAGAGAGAGAGAGAGAGAGAGAGAGAGAGAGAGAGAGAGAGAGAGTAACAGAGTTAGAAAGCCGGAAAGACAAAGAGTGATAGACAGTGGGTAATCTGTTTTGAAACATGTCCATAGAAAAGTACCAGCTTAGCACATAATGCACATTGTCTGTGGTGTATAACTAGCTACTTATCGTACGAATGTCACTTCAAAGCCAACTCCTACCTCTTTTAACATTTTGTTGATTTGTATAAAGTACATTTCTTCATAATTTTTATATTTCCACCATACTTCGAATCGAAAACAGCATATCCACCTATTAGTGAGTAGGGAAAGCAACAATGTTTTTTTATGCGGTAAGGTTGTGGCTGTTCTATTGAGAAAGCGGTACTAAAAATTAATACACATCGAATCGCAAATAACTATACAGGTTAACGAACAAGGGCATTATAATTTATGTCAATGCGTGGAACTTGAATGGGCTATTTGATAAGTACTATAGAACGATTAACATGTTTTAATTTAAAAATTATCTTCAAAATACAATGAACGATTTCTGCGCCTCTCTGTATGTATTATATATATATATATATATAAAGAGAGAGAGAGAGAGAGAGAGAGAGAGAGAAAGAGAGAGATTGTGAGCGAGAGAGAAGAGAATGTGGTGGTCCCGATGGAGACATACATTTAGATAGCTAAAAAGACCACATGAAGTAAAAAAGAACTTTTTCTATTCTGACAAAGGCTAAATCTCAGAGGCTTAGAATTGGAGGGTTGACTGAGATATAATTATAGGAAACAGAGAATAAAAAGATAGCATAGCATACACAAAGCAGGATAAGAACATAATTATTAAAATGACAAGAAAGAAAAAGTAAAAAACGATAAAGACATTGGCTACTATGTACAAAGAAAACTTAGATTTAAACACCAGATACGACATCTATATACATGATAAGACGGGCGTCTAAATTTATTCCCTCTTTGTAGGTAGCACCCATGAAGCATACACAATTTTTGACCGATTCAGGTTTTTACATTAAGTACCCACCCTAACTTCCCCTTCATTAAAGCAATGAATGTCCGCCTTTGTCAAAAGTACTACTGGACTTTGCCCCAGGCTGCTTAAGACATCATCAGGTAGGATTAATCTAGACCAGATATAATTTGTTGGACATTACCTTCAGGCTCTGGTGCGCATTTCTATCAAATTCTCATCAGTCTCTGGGCTTAGCTTCCTGCTTAATGGCCGGCCAATCACGCTATAGTGAGTAAACTGTCCGTGTTAAGACAGCTTATCTTCTGGCTCCAGGGAAAATGGTCAAAATAAGGAAATGATGTGAGTAAAATATGAACATTTGCGTTCACTGCCAACAACCTCTAAGTTTCTGGTTTTGCACAGACCGAATTGTTTAATTAGAGCCTGCTACACTTCAAAACACTGTTTAGCTCATAAGTTGATTTTTTTACCACGCCTGAAGAGTTATATATGTAGAGAGTAGCCTTAAAAAAAGAGAACCTTTGGAAACCCAATAATTATTTGTCATTACAAATTCAAGACATTCAATTCGGGAATATCTCGAACTCACTGCACGCTCTGTGACAGACAGGATATTTTGTATTCCCATCCATGTTTGTGTTGCCAATGACTGTCTGTTGTAAAGTTGTAAAAACAAATAATTCAAAATGTTAGCACCTCCTTCACGTACCCACGCTTTGCGTGGTTTAACACTTAAAACAACATTTACTTAAATAAAAATTCATGTCATTAAATGATTCCTTTCAACCAAAAGTGAATTCTGTTAACCTGCTCTACAGTATTTGAAACCATAGTGAGAAGAAATATAATTATGATACTTAAAATATCAAATTACAGGGGAAATGGCAATGTTGATGGCAATCTATCGATTTTGCATGGAAGATTGATGGAAGAGAAAAAAAATCAAGTAAAATATCACAAAAGACTAAATCCAATAAAAAGTGAAAACCCAGAACACAAAACGGAACAAATCTCTTTTAAAATTTGGGCAAGAGCGATTTTTGTGCACAGCATACGATCAATGGATTGTATTTGCTTAACGAAATGTAAACAGCATGTAACAATACGATGCAATGATAGACATACATGAGTATTAAGATCCCATGCGGATAGGATGGCATATTTTTTTATCCTGGAGTTATTCAATGTTTAACTTAAAACTATTTTCAGAATTTACCCTCCTCTGTTTAAAAAATCGTATTGGTTAAAAAAATAGGTATACATTTTCAGGGGATTCAGTTTTTTCATCACCTGATCAATTTGACGACTGAAAGCCAACAGGATTCAAATGTGAAACCATTTCAAAAGAATAGACTAATAAATAACGCGAATATGTATAATATTAATA
>RQTK01001734.1:8328-20828 GCA_003991915.1 Elysia chlorotica
ACTGAGAGGTACGGACTGCAGATTCAAGCAAGAGGATTGTGTATTGTGCTAAACTCTGCATGCAGGGAACGTATAGTTCACAAACGGAAACATTATTTAGATCTACGATAAGATGCTACTGTGACGTTTATGCTTGTTGAACATTTTTGATATCTTCGAAAAAAGCGGAATATCGGAAAACCTCACTCATAATTGGTTAAATCAGTGATAACAGTATACTGTGATCAGCTATGAAAAAAGTCCTAGTATTTCCGCTGACTGTTTGTACGGGAGCACATGAACAATTGTAAGATTTTTGAGTCTCTGGAACACGTTTCTATACTCGATCTTCTTGAGACCACAGGTGATTTTAAAATAATAAGGCGCTGTTATTAATACATGTGCAGTTTAACAACCAACATAAAGTAATTAAAGCTATTTAAAATGCCATACCCACCCCAAAACCTTCCAAATATTTGATATAGATAGAGAGAAAACAACAACAACAACAACAACAACAACAACAACAACAACAACAACAACAACAACAAACAAAGAAAACAAAAACAAAAACAAAACAAAACCCAAAATATTGAATAAGTTGTATGTTATCTAATCTTATCTTAGATGCAATTATTATTAAAGATTTTTATTTTCTAGACCTGAAACTGGTCATGATGACGATGATGAAGGCTGACCACACGACCAGAGCGCTGCCAATCCAACCAAAGAAGCCACAGAAGGCGGGTTCGAGTAGCACCGCATCGCAGGATGCCCATCCTGTGATCCACATCAAGGTGAAAATACCTGCGGTCGGCCAACCAATAAGTTATGGGTGATGAGTCGAAGCTGAATTAGTGAAGATGATTATTATACAACAAGAGCAATAGGTGAAAATAGTTTGACATGTATAATAAAAAAAATGTAATGTACTTATATAGCGCTTTCACATGAAGAAGCTGAATGAGTGAAGCTTTAACATAATTATTCAACAAGATCGATAAGTAAAAAATAGTTTGTCATGTATAATAATACATTTACTGATATAGCTCTTTCACAAAATGAAGCTGCATGAGTGAAGCTTTAACATATTCAACACCAGAAATTGGTAAAAATAGTTTGTCATGTTTAAGAAGAAAGTTATTTATATAGTGCTTTTATCAAACAAAGCTCAAAGCGCTTTACCATAATGATAAAAGCTACAGAGACAGAATAGCGCTCATTCATTCAAACAATGTATTCCCTCCATTTTACATGTGATAGATCTTTTGTCCCCCAATCGGGAGGTCCATGGTTCGAAAGCCACGATCGGTAAGACCGTTTTCCTATTTCGTCGCCTGCTGGTTGTGTCGGTGTCACTATAGTGTGGCCGCCTGAGATAGGAGTCATGGCATCCCGCAAAATATATATGTGGCAGTAGCTGAAATTGTTAGATGTTGGCATTGGGATTCAATATAGCCTATGTAGTGCTGACATTTTAAGTTAAACAACAATCTCAAACCCGTCCACTAAATTCACTCAAATTAAATGTATCACCTTCAATGACAGACCATCAAACACTTTGATCGCATTTAGTTATAATGAAGGCATTCTCTTATTATCTTATTGCTTAGGTAGGTAGGTAGGGAGAGAGAGAGAGAGAGAGAGAGAGAGAGAGATAGAGAGAGAGAGAGAGAGAGAGAGAGAGAGAGAGAGAGAGAGATTGTTTGTTAACTAATCGCGGTATAGAACTTATTAAAATTTTAGTTATTCCTTAATTGAAGTACAGTGTATCTCCATTCAAAATGATGTAATTAGGTTAAAACAAAAGGCAACGTATTGATAATTTTCTATAATGACTAACGACAGTGGGACAAACTTGTATTATAGGGTTTTGCTGTGTACAAACACACACCTAAGTTAACCACATATCGGTTGTTACTTCATTTTAAATATTCTAAACAAATCCACAGGCTTTTTTAGGTCGAAGAAATTCCATCCTAAAAATATGCATACCCAGAGAGGTAACTCCTTATACTCACTGTATAAATGTTCAACTTCTGAGTAATATTTTCAAATTGATATTTATCTTTATCCTTTGGCTTCATAATTTACATTATTTTCAACTTTCATGACTGTTTATCCTTCCAATCTTCTTACAACAATGATACTAACATTGAATTATCATTGGCATATGAAATCAACATAATATGAATACTGAATATCTTCATACAAAAAAAAATTAATAGGTACCAGTTTTGGTATCTAAAATTGCATTCCATTTTAGATTTTTTTAGGAATGATAAAACTTAATTATAATATTGCTCTGGTCTTTCTTCATTAAGCTGCAGAAAAAAGCAATAGTTTACAACTTCTTGATATAGTAATTTAGAAGAGTTTAGTGTTAGAGTAATGTCCACCGGATAGTATAGTTACTGACGTGGGAAGTTTCGAAATCAACCAATCAGTCAACCAACTCACATGTTGTATGACTCGTACACCATAGAGCTAGTTATTGACAATAAAGAACTCAATCGAATAAACAGCTAACTCATCTGATGTTGTTCACCTACGTCAGATAACATCGATAGTGACGCTGGAAGTTAAAATATCAACCAAACAAGCAACCAAAGTGCTCGTTGAAGATCGAAGATGCCCCATTTCCTACGGTGAAATTTTGAGAATGAATCATCCAATGAATCAAACCACCTGCTGTAAACACCTTGCACCAGATAATCTAGTTCCTGACGTTGGGAGTAAAGAAATCTACCAACCGAGTAACGAACTCATCTTTTATAGGCCCACACAACAGATAGCATACTAACTAATCTTATAAGTTAAGAAACCAATCAACCAAGCAATCCTCTCACCGGTTATAGGACCCATTCACAAGATATAGCCTAATTGATGACGTTTGAAGTAAAGTAACAAACCAACCAAGCAAACAACAAACCTTTTCTTAGAACCCTACATCAGAAAGCCTACTTCCTGACGTTGGAGGTTAGAATACCAATCAACCAAGCAATCCTTTAACCTGTTATAGGACCCAATCACCATATAGAGCCTACTTGCGGACGTTGGAAGTTAGGAAACAAACCAACCAAGCACCAATTCACCTATTGTGAGACACGCACACCAGAAAAACTTACTTCCTGACGCTGGAAGTTAAAAAACCAATCAACCAATCAATCAAGCAACTCACCTGTAGTAAGAATATCATTGATATTGAGGATCGACACCAGGAGATGGTCCAACGTGTCACAGGAAGAGCGCATGCGCACGAGAACTGCCAGGGCCAACAGGTTCACGACCAAGGTAAACACAAAGATGATGGGGAGTTCCGCCTCCTTTAGATTTAATGTACACGAAGTCTTCAGCAATGTGTGGCTGTCTTTGTTTAGAAGATGATCAGTGGCCGTTTCTCCAGAATGGCCCAAGATGATCAGTGGCCGTTTCTCCAGAATGGCCCAAAGTGGTGTTTGTGTCCATGAAGGCCGAAAAGACAAGTACAAGTGGAATCTTCCTGGTTAGGGCTTTGGGTAGAAAGCGTTCCGTGATGTAGGCCTATGTGAGTTTATTGGGTTTTCCATAATAATTTTTTCACATTTTTCACTCAGCGATTCTCGGAACTGGTGGGGGTCTTAATATCCTGAAAAAAAGAAAGAAAAAGAAAAATCAAACTAAAATCAATATTAGAAGTGATTTTTTACGTTGACAATATTATAATAACGATCAACTTTGCTCTTTATTGATTGATGACATGGAACATTTAACTGCAGGATTTTTTTTTAAATCATGCATTTTTAACGCATGTCAAATTAATTATTTTAATTTAATTTAATCAAATTTAGATTACATTGGTTATCATTATCAATTTTCTTTTCCTAGTTGGTAATAAAAACATCAAACTCCCCCTTAAAAAAACACCCAGGAATTGTTAAAACAATTTTAAACTTGAGTTACTTCAATAAGCCAGATATAATTATCTTAATAGACTCAAATAGCCCGTTTTTTACTTTTTGCAAAACTTAATACCCAAACTATAAAATTATTATAATCGAGTATATTGCTGAACTGACTAAACCAACCAGTCACAAAAGAGCCAATATAGTCATGAGCCCAGTAACCACAGCATGATGGCTAGATCTAGATGATGGACTTGCCGCAAATGACACACGGCTCGGTACAGGGAGGCCGCCGCTATTGTCGATACCAGAGATCGCAAACTAATGACCCTGACACTTATCACACTGTCTCCCCTCGATTCACGCATACAGCCATGGGAGCGAATAAGAGAGACCGGGAGGCGGAGGGTGGGAGGGATAGAGAGAGAGAGAGAGCGATAGATAGAGAGAGAGCGAGAGAGAGAAAGAAAGAAAGAAAGAGAGAGAGAGGGTGAGAGTGGAGAGAGAGAGAGAGAGAGAGAGAGAGAGAGAGAGAGAGAGAGAGAGAGAGGGAGAGAGGAGAGAGAGAGAGAGAGAGAAAGAAAGAAAGAAAGAGAGAGAGGGTGAGAGTGGAGAGAGACAGTGGAGAGAGTTGAGTTGAGTTGGTTTAACGTCCAACATAAGCACTATATAGGCTATATTGTGGACGGGCCCCAAGACTGACGTCTGACAATTTTATGTGCTGCCACACACGAGACAGGGCGGGGATACCATGACTCCTGTCTCAGCCGGTCACATTAAACTGACACCGACCCAACCAGTAGGGAGCGAAATCGCCAGGGCTCGAACCTGGACCTTTTGCGTCGGAAGCCGATGTTCTACCCCAGGGCCACCGCGTCCCCCCAAAGAGAGTGAGAGAGAGAGAGAGAGAGAGAGAGAGAGAGAGAGAGAGAGAGAGAGAGAGAATATATCACAAGCATTAGCCCCACGATGCACTGACAACCACAGCATCTCCAACTCATTAAGTTTTTGTATTGTCCGCATCCAATAAGATCAGTTCGAGTTCCTCTATCATCAGGATTGTATATTAAAGCCTAGCTCTAGACCGACTGGCACTTAATTGTCTAGGGCCATTGGCACTTAATTCTACGGTAACTTTTACAGACAATATAATAGTACTGTAAACCACAATTAATGGGTTATTATCATTGCTAGAGTTATTTATCCTGAGTTCTGTAGGATTCCTTGTGATGCCCCATCCCATCAACCCTACATTGCTTTGCTGTTAAGGGTAATCGTTTTTCTTTGGACAGATTCAACCTTGTAAGTTCAATAAGAAGATGATAATTACGTTGAAATCTGGTTAAAGTAAATCCCTAGTGAACAGTGAAATGTGTTGTCATCAAGCCAGTGCTAGTAGACTATAGAAGTAATGAGACTAGTGCTATTGGTTGCGTTGATTGTCGTATTAGTAATTTAATGTTGTTTTAGTGATAGTGAGGGTGAAACTGATGGTGGTGGGAGAATCTGTAGTGATACATACATGTTGTAGTACTAACAGTAACTTTTTTAGTCACTAGTTTTAGGTGCATTACCAATAATGTGTAAATCAGAGAAACCACACGTAATTAAAATTTCAATTACATGCTGAATTGAACAATTTTACATAAATCTATATGCTCGAATACTCATCTACCAAAAAAAGACAAGAAAAAAACAAAAACAAAAACAAAACTGAGAGAAACAATAACTATGAACGCCACCTCAGCCACTATAGAGGCCAGTGGAACTGAATCGCCAGTGCGAGTTCACTACTGGTGTAGGTTGTTATAATTTATCCCTGAACTTTAAAATCAACGAGAGAGGGGGGGAGAGAGAGATAGAGAGAGAGAGAGAGAGAGAGAGAGAGAGAGAGAGAGAGAGAGAGGCAATCTACTTATCTCTTCACAGTTCATGCTCAATAATGCACGCCAATCTCAAGGTTTATTATTTGTGTACGGTGATTATATCTCTTTTCGCTAACGGTCGACAGAAACCAACAGTAATTTTACTCAAATTTCCAAAGTTCTGTCCACAGATGATGTAGCCTAAGGCTTAAAAAAAAATCAAAGCCACCGAATAAAATGATATGAACAGGTTGTTAATTTTTAGCATTGATAGTACAGAACGATATAAATTATAGAGAGCAGAGTATTTTTTTAGTCCATACAATCAGCCTACAATCCGACGATGATTTCTGTTCTATCTGCGCTTTGAGCATTATTATTATTATTATTATTATTATTATTATTAATTTATTACTATCTCTAAGTGCAATATTTAGGGGTATTTTTGAAAATTCATAAAACATTAACCTTTTCATATGGCATGATTTAGGCCTTTTTCTTGTGTGCACAATATTTTACGGACATGAAAAATTTTATAAAGGTAAAAGGTTTGATACATATTTATAATTTTTAAACACAGGGGTGCAGATCAATCCAAAAAGGTGTATACGGCGTTGGGCGTTAAGTATTAAAAGGTTAAAGATTTGAGAGTTACTATTTCTAAAATTAATAGTTAAATGTGTATAGCACGATGCCAAGATATTCAATAAAACTATCCATTTTGCTTCTCACAGCAAGTTTTTGTTCAAGTCGGTGACTTCGCCTTCTAGTTTTGGAAGCCTTGATCTAGCCTAATATCTATTTTAGCCCCAGTCCATGTCTTGTGTTCAAATCATTTGAGGGTGCCCCCTAACGTATTTCTATCGGAATTGAGTCTACTTTAACATTTTTTCATCGCATATTTTACAATTAAAATCAATAAACAAAAATACTTCTTTGCTAGCATTCCGTCGCTCTAGAACTGCTTTGTTCTATCTACTTCTGATTTTCAATGGAGCTAGAAGAATGCATCTTTGTGGTGAAGGTTTCTCTAAAGAATTCTAGTCTTTTTCTAATCCTTTCATCTGTCGGGTTTTATTTAAATCTGGGTCGTAATGAGGACTGAGTCACAATACAAAACTTATTTAGATACTTATGTTTATACTCCACTAACCCCAGTGGAAAATGTTAAATTGATAAAAATAAAAACAAAGAAAAAACAAAACAAACCCACACACAAGACGGCGTTAAATGATGCAAAATAATCTGATATGTAAAAATCTTATCTAAACGACAGTTAATTATTCTCATTAATACGTTATAAAAAAGTACCCTCTATCAAAACCTAAGTAGAAAAAAATGAGACTATGTCTCTAAAACACATAGAACGGAGAAGTACTAGAGCCTAGTCCTAGGTAAAGGTGGTTGGTTGTTAATTGCTTAACGTCCAAGATCAGCACTTTATAGACTATATTGTGGACGGGCACCAAGACAAACGTCTGAAAAATTTACGTGCTCCCACACATAGACAGTGCAGGGATACATGGACTCCTGTCTGAAATCAGTACCAAGTAGAAATGTTAGAATAGGTAATATGAAAATAGGTCAGCAGATAATTATTTTAGGAAAATAAACTTATTTTCGTATTTGCACTGGAGACACCTTTCTGACGTCAAGGTCGTAAGCCTTCCTATTCACATAATTAATTTATATCTCTATGAGTTGTAAGAATAAGCTTTTGCGACGTTGTATTTAGATGTACCTCTTTTTTCTGCGTGATGTGATTTTGATTATGCGTGGGTTTTATTTTGGATGTTCTCACATTTCCACATCAAAATGATGATTTCTAAGAAGTCCAAACGGAAGCTATAATGTCATTGAATAAGGCCATAGAACCAGGTGTCAGAGTGAAGGTTATATTAATCTTCCACCCCTGACCATTCTGGTCATCAAAACGATTTAATATCGCACTTCGTGAATCATAATTTTATTTTGTTACTATAAACACATAATACTAGGCTTACAAAGATACGAAAAGACCTCGCATTACTGTTTTTAATGTTGTAATATGATCGCAAACCTGCGATAGAATATCACTGTGATCGTGTAAACAAAATCTTTTTGTTTTCATGACAGTGACAGCGAATCAACGATGTTATATCAACTATTTCTGCCGTACTGCTTTGTCATAGACGTGTTTATTATCAAGAAATACGAGCAGTATGACGTAGACAACTGTCCTATCAGGTATTTTGATTCTATAAAAACATCTTAGTTTGATTCTACCGCGGCTTTTAACTTTGTTCCTAAAGCAAGGATAATAAGGAAAGTCGTAAAAGATTAAAAAAAATTAAAGGGTTAAGGAGAGAGAGAGAGAGAGAGAGAGAGAGAGAGAGAGAGAGAGAGAGAGAGAGAGAGAGAGAGAGAATAAGAAGAGAGAGAGAGAGAGAGAGAGAGAGAGAGAGAAAGAGAGGGAGAGAAAAGAAGAAAATGTGAGACAAAGAGAAATAGATATAAATATTGGGCGAAATCAGAGCTTCCAAATTTAAAATACAAAGTCACCGAATCGAACAAAAACTCGCTGTAAGAAGCAAAATGGATAGTGTTATTGAATATCTTGGCATCGTGCTATAGACTATTAATTTTAGAAATAGTAACTTTCAAATCTTTAAACTTGGATCGTTATGAGGACTAACTCACTATACAAAACTTATTTAGATACTTATGTTTATACTTCAATAACTCCAGTACAAAATGAATAATTGATAAAAAAACAACAACAACATTAAAAAAACAAAAAAACAAAACAAACCCACACACAAGACGGCGTTAAATAATGCAAAATAATCTGATATGTAAAAACATTATCTAAACTACAGTCAATAGGCTTACAAAGATACGAAAAGACCTAGCATTACTGTTTTTAATGTTGTAATAATATGATCGCAAACCTGTGATAGAATATCACTGTGATCGTGTACGTAAACAAAATCTTTTTGTTTTCCTGACAGTGACAGCGAATCAACTATGTTATTTCTGCCGTACTGCTTTGTCATAGACGTGTTTATTATCAAGAAATACGAGCAGTATGACGTAGACAATGGCCTTATCAGGTATTTTGATGCTCTAAGGATATCTTAATAATTTTGATGCTACCGCAGCTTTTAACTTTGTTCCTATAGCAATGATAATAAGGAAAGTCGTAAAAGATTAAAAAAAATTAAAGGGTTAAGGAGAGAGAGAGAGAGAGAGAGAGAGAGAGAGAGAGAGAGAGAGAGAGAGAGAGACAAACGCAATAAGAGAACAAGAAAGCACCTTTATAAAATATGGATTCTAAAAAGAAAAAAAAAGTTCATTTCATGTAGAAATCTCAGGGACAAATATTAAACATATTTTGTTATACAAACATAAGTGACAACTGGATGTAAGGAAAAAAAAAACAGACCTAATAAACAAGTGGGAAAATGACATTTCAACAATTTATGTTGACATTTGGCCAACGCAAATAGACGGAAATTATATTTAAGGAAAAAATAAAATAAAAACCAGACAGTTGGCACAAAAACAACAACAACAAAAAACAAACAAACAAACAAAACTAATTAATTTATAAGTCGTGAACATAAATAAACATGTTTAAATTTAATGTTCTATTGTAAGCATGCACACACGCACGTTAAAACTTAACGTATTTAAAACAGACCAGAAAAACATAATTTTATAGCACTGTCGACTAGCCGATGAAACATAAGTTTAGAATTTTTTTTTATAAAGGCAAGTAGGGTAGGATAGAAACAATATAAAAATTGTCGTTTAAAATTCATTTCACTGATTGGAATTTTTATTATTTTGTGTGTGTGTGTGTGAAAATTAAACATATCTGTGTCACCGATTCAAACTTAAAAAAATTTCACACACTAGTACACGTGCCAGGTTGTCTCAAAACAACCACATCAACAACAACGTCAACAACAACAACAGCAACGACAACAACAGCAACGACAACAACAACAAAATAAGAATGACAACAACGACAACAACAAAATAAGAATTACAACAACAACAAGAAGAAGATAAGAACAACAGCAAAACAAACCAGAAAAGACAGGTTACAGGGCTCCAGGATACAAACTTCATGTAATAAAAAGATTCTTAACAAGAACATAATTATTTTCTTAACAAGTTAAAAATATCATCTTTTGTTATCAGTCTAAGAAATGTGGATTGTCAATATTTTCCATAATCGAGAAACATAAAAAAATAACAAAATAAAACAATTAAATGAGGCAAAAACAACTTAAATTGATCTAACAAAAAATAATCATACGAACGAAAAAGGAAAACACCACAATATCATTAATTTCAGTTTTAAAACATCTTTTAAACTTTTAATGTATACTATTTGGAATTTACCAAAGGTAGAAACGAAACAAATTTTACGAATTTTCGACATTTATAAAGAAGTTTCTTTCATTTTAAAAAAGAAAATTAGGAGTAAGCATAAAAAGGAGAGCTGCTAGAGCAAGCGATTGAGAGAAAGAGACAAAGATAGAGCAAGGAATCAGACCAAGCGAGCGAGAGAGAGAGAGAGAGAGAGAGAGAGAGAGAGAGAGAGAGAGAGAGAGAGAGAGAGAGAGAGAAAGAAGAGAGAGAGAGAGAGAGAGAGAGAAAATAATTGAGTCCTATCAAATCACCAGGGTTGAAAAAGAAAATTAGGAGTAAGCATAAAAAGGACAGCTATTAGAGCAAGCGAGCGAGAGAAAGAGAGAGAGAGAGAGAGAGAGAGAGAGAGAGAGAGAGAGAGAGAGAGAGAGAGAGAGAGAGAGAGAGAGAGAGAGAGAGAGAGAGAGAGAGAGAAAAAAACAGAGAGAGAGAGAGATAAAAGATCTTGTAGAATGAAACGGAGGTAGGGCTATAATAGATGAGAAATGAGGAGAGAGACTGAAAAGTCGAGAGGAAACAAACGACAAGAGAGAGAGAGAGAGAGAGAGAGAGAGAGAGAGAGAGAGAGAGAGAGAGAGAGAGAGAGAGAGAGAGACAGAAAGAGAGACAGAGAAAAAGAGAGAGAGAGAGAGAGAGAGAGAGAGAGAGAGAGAGAGAGAGAGAGAGAGAGAGAGAAGAGAGAGAGAGACACACACACAGAAAGAAAAGAGAGTGAGATGGTCTGAGAGAAGGAGAGTATAGGCGATTAACTAAGACTAAGAGAAACGAAAACACGATAAAAACTTTTATAAAGAAGTTTCTTTCATTTTAATTATTTTAGAAACGCGAACTTTCACAATTTTTAAATGAAAAGGACAACTGGTCTATTATTTGATGATACATTTGGATATACTCATTTTGGTCTTTCCGATTTTCAAACTATCGGTCGAAATTTCCGAGAAAACTTGCCGGTATGTCACAGTATAATATACTACAGACTTCGCGATTCATACAACGATAAAAGATGACATAATCAGGCCTCTTAAGCTTGTGGATTCCTGCTTGTTTATTGGCTACATAAGTTTAGTATAGAGATTAAACGCCTGTTCAAATTTCCTTACCTATTGTCTTCGTTTTGAGTATCGGGTCCTTTATCGCAAGGGCGCTAATGCCGTGAGTTGAATTGAGTTGGTTTAACGTTCAACATCAGCACTATATAGGCTATATTGTGGACGGAGCCCAAGGCTGACATATGCATTTATTTGCTGCCACACACAAGACAGGGCGGGGATACCATGACTCTGTCTCAGCTGGTCACATTAACTGACACCGACCCAAACAGTAGGGAGCGAAATCGCTAGGGCTCGAACCACGGACCTTTTGCGCCGTAAAGCCGATGTTGTACCCCAGGACCACCGCCCCCCACCAATGCTAATGACGTACCCAATACGTCTGTATACAATCAACGTTCTAACGTTTCGATCATGCACTAATCTATGTCTATGTTAACAGTTTACCAACAACCAACACCGGTCGCTTATTGAATGAATGACCCGACAGATCTAGATGACAGGCATAGAGATACATGTACAATCACAGGTAGCCTATACAGCTAGCTCAATGCATGATTTCCCCTGGGGGAGTGATTCGATTGCACTGCCCTCAGTTCGCCTTTTAGAAATCAATGCGCGGCTTTGGAGAAATAAGTCCGTCAAAGCTGTGGACCACCATCGCCTAATGCACCCTGTATTGCTTATACATTGATTTTGAGAGTTGAAAGATGGAAAATTGACGGTGTGAACAATTATCTTATCACAGTGGTTCTCACACTAATTACTGATTCTCGTTGTAAAGAAAACCCAGGGAACCTTGAAAACACAGATACTCTCTTGTGTGTTTTTCAGTTCTGATTGGGTGGGGGAGAGGAAAGGTGTGGGTCTCCAGATATTGCTTTGGTTAAAGATGCGCTCAAAATGGTTCCATGTGCAGCTGAAAAGGCTGTTAGTTCGATAGCTGCTTGGGTCTGTTTTGGTTTTTCCTTTCATGCGAATGTGTGTTGTTGGTTTCTTTTCATACTTCTGGCACAAGACCAATTTTTTCTAATCATTTTAAATAAATTATAAAGGGTCTGAGGTCCCAGGCTTTCAATCATTTTGATATGGATACCGTCTGGTGTAAGCACTTTCTTTACTCTTTTTTTCTCATGTTATTTTTTTTATTATCTCTGATTAGATGATACCATCTTCCTTTTTGTAATATTAAGAATCTGGTTATCTTATCTAATATACTTCATTTCTCCATTCTTATGCTTTTGTTGGGCCTATTTTCACATTTGTTTGACCCTATTTGACTAGGGTTTCTGCAGTTTTTT